>PVKA01005662.1:0-88965 GCA_004027165.1 Ctenomys sociabilis | reverse complement strand
TAACCAATTTTTTTCACATTCTGTAGGCGAACTCTTTGTTCTATTGAATGATACTTTTTCTGTACATGAACCTTCTATGCTAATTCATGCAGGAATGATTCTGGTGCCATTGAGATTCTGTTTAGAAAAAGTTGCGAAAACATATTCAAAAATTTTGCTATTCCATATCAGTGAATTGTGTGCAACTGCTAGTATTTGCCATTGTCATTAGAAATAGCAATGTTGTGAAATGGTCTAATCTGATATATCCAAACTAAGATACCCAGTTGAAATGCATAGAGACATTCATCATAAATATGTACTTGTATAAATATATGCATGGACAAAAATATATAAGTATATTTACTAAATTATTGTTAATAACGCAAAGCAAGAAGTCACATGTACGTTCATCAGTGTTAGAGTGAATAACTGTACCCCTCATCCAATGTGGTACAATATTCTAATGGAATAGATGAACTATGCAGAATAAGACACATAAAAGAATGTTTTATTATGTGATTAATTTAAAAATTCAAACAGACAAATTCATAGTGGTTAAAACATGTTATGCATAAAAATAGCAAAATGATCTTCCAATGGTCCACCATGTTTCATTTCTAACCTAGAATGGTTGTTCACTGAGCTATATATCATTATTTTCATTTCTGTAAGTCAATATTTTACAAGATTGAAAAGGTCAAATAAGGTATTTTATAAGATAAAAGGTTAACCAGTAAAACTGCATGTCAAATTATAAAGAGAAAATTATTTTCCCAAACCATTCATTATTAAAGAGAGAATCAACATATTTAATTAATTATAAAGACTCTCACTGCAGGGAGACCTCTCCGTTACTTTTTTTCAGACGAATCCTAATTTTTACAGTATAATTTTATATATCGACCACATGTTGAATACTTCCTGAATACAACAAAATGTCACAACATGGAATATCACTTGGTCATATGAAGGATGAAAATAGGAATATGTGCCAAGACATGTATGATTTTGAAATCATCCTGCCAGGTGAAACAAGGCAGTCACAAGGACCGAATCTTATATAATTTCACATGTATGAGATGTTTAGAGCAGGAGACTCATAGAGACAGAGAGTACATGCATGCTTCCTGGACTTGAGGAAAAGAGGGGGAAATAAGGAGGGAACATGATATTTACAGTGCACAGAATTCTTCCTGAAAATCTGTGAATATACTAAGAGCCATTCAAGTGTACTGTCACCCAGACATTGGATGATTTTGACTACACTTCGCAGAGCTTGAGTGATGCCAGGAGCCCGCCGAGGCATGCGTACCATTGGTCACCACCGCTGGCCATCTGTCCACATGCAGGCTTTCCCTCCAGCATTTCTTTGTGAATTCTCTCTCTGGGAAAGTGGAGCCTAACTGCAAGGACTTCTGGAAAGGCTAATCTGTTTAGATACCAAAATGAAATAATCAACTGTATGGATGTTGAGGAATTTTAGTTTGCTGTTCTCAGTTCTTTCTGCCCTGACCTTGTCAGCTTATCATTGCTCCCTGCTTTTCCTTGCCAAGTTGGAAAGTTGGAAGATGAGGGAAGAGACAGATTATCATCATATTTAATCAAATCAGTGAAAGATGGTGCTGCAACATGTAGACATATTTAAAATGAGAGAAAAATTAAGCCTAAACACAAAATTTACAAGGGATTGGAAATTAAAATACCTCCCAGCTGTTTGGATTGCAAAACTCTAGAGAAGTTCATCAAATTCTTGTCACCTCTTCTTTTCCTTTCTTTCTTTTTGGTTTATGGCATATTCTGCCATGATATTCATGCCTGCTGAGTAACCTAACACAGAAAACAGAAAAATGCATGTGTCAAACATCGGGACATATCTGACATTGGCTCTGGTTACAAAAAATGTAGTGAGAATGTAAATGCTAACTATAGCATTTTCTTTCTTTTCTTTTAGATATTAATTTGTGTCTGTTCTAAACCCCTAATTTAAATCTTTCTGTTTCTGGCAGTGTAAAACATCTGAAGAAGTCCTGAAGGAGAAAGCCAAAGAGTTTAGCTAGATATAGACAAAAATGGCAGGAATTTGTGAAGTGGATAAAGCTGGTTTTCTCTGTTTCTACAAAGATGAAATGGCTAATGCAGTGTACAATCAGCGCACACAGGCAAGCATCAGTCATGTCTGCCTGTGTTCTTATAATGACTGAATCATTAGTCCTGCCGTATCATATCCATCTCTTCCATACTGCCTTAGGCATGACAGTGAAAATGTGACTAGGGTTTGCATTGACAGTTTGACAGTTTCTACCTGAATCAAAATCCTAAGAAAATAACTGCCATCCTAGAAAATAACTGCCATCACCAAATTAAGTCAAAAATAATTTATAAATATCAGCATTTACTTTTTAGGCAATCGTTCTACAATCAGCATTTCACTAGACCTTGTTACAAAGGTTTTCATTCACTTATTTATTGTTCTATTTTTTCCTCTAATATAATTAAAAATTTTTTAAAAATTAGTAATGAAGATATGCCAGGAAAGCAAAAGTTATTTTAAAGGAGGAAAATGCCACATGACACTTTAATCATAACACACAAAAAAGAGACCATTGCAAAAAATAAAATACGTGTGAGGAGTTTTACTGCTTCATCTATATGTTTAATATCATGGAAATTCAGTCTTAATTTTATAATCCTGGAACATTTTCAGTGTTTTTTCTCCAGTAACTAACCTGTATTTACTTAGAATATCAATCAGCAGCATTTTTAGAGTGCATAAAACACTGTCTAATTAAGCTTTATTTAATTTGTTTTAACTCCAAGTACATAGGCGACAGCACAATGTGAATTACTCATCACGCTAAGCTCCCCTCAAAACTACAAATGGGTAGCAAGCAATGTCTGTCTGCTCCTGCACCATAACATCATTCACCCAAGCCGTTTCTCAGAAAGATGATAACAATAATAACGATACTTAGCATTTATATAGCATTTTCTATCTTCAGAATGCTTTATAAACCTTAACTAAGTAATGGTACTTGCAAGAATGAGGTTACAACACCAATGAATCAGTGTGTCCCTTGCTGTAACGTTAGTCCTAGGAAATGCCACCTCCCGGTGTCAGCTCCTGTGGGATAGATTGCCCCTCATGATGGATTAAAAGCAGATAAAATTGATTGGCTGATCTCTGCCGGCACTCAGAAGGAACCTCCATAGCCTTCGGATGTTTATACTGATTAACTCAAGCAGCAGTATCTTTATTTGCGGGTTCAGACCAGCTCTCCATGGGCAGAGCCAAGTGGAGAGTTGGAGATAATTATTTGGACAATTCAGGTTCAAATTTGCACTTATTCTGAGTCACCAGAGGCGTTGTTTCGATGTTTGATGCCCAGTTTTCTCAGTCACAGCAGCATTTTATCTGGGGCCTGGAAAATTCTTTATAATGAGAAATTTAGCAGGTTATTTAACAGCAACTTTGACTTCTACGTGTTAGGTGCCAATTGCCCCCCAATACCATGCCCCTGTGAAAACCATAAACAGCCCCATACCTACATGACTGGCATTCTGCGTGCAGCAAACTCTGCCTACACTTCCCCATGTGCAGCTCGACTCTGTGCTCCCAGACTCTACGGTGACTGCCCCGGCTTCTTCTAAACCTAAAGAGGGAACTCCAACGGCTTGGTTTAGAAACCTTTTATTTCAAGTCAGTTTATTTGACATGTCACATCACCACCTCCACCAATACCAGGGTAAGGAACTCTTCCACACTGAGCACGACACAGCAGTGTAAATACATGCTGAAAATCAGTTTAGCATTATAGTTATGGAAAACTTATTTCACAGGGTTTTGAGATAAGTTGACAGAGGCGAGTTGGAAAGCTCAGCCTTACACATTTCGCTTCTCAGCTGGGCTTAGAAAATTGGTGCAACTGTAGTTGTAAGGAAAATACTACCTCAAGGCCCCATCATAAAAGCTTCTATCAGACAGATGTCTGCAGTTATTTTTGGATCTGTATTCAGTAAGTTTTATATGGACCTAATTCCCAGAAAATCTCCTTCAGCCTATTTACACAGTCAGGATAGCTGTGTCTTTTTTTTTTTTTTTTTTTTTTCATTCCTAGTGGGAGCTGCTAATTATCTGTCTACTGCTGGGATATTCCATGTTACTGGTGGACATTTTAGATATTATATGCATCCTTAATCTCCCTAGGATTCTCGAGGAACCAAATTATTTGATATGGAAACCTTTGATATTACAAGTTGTGTTTAACATTTCAAGCCTCATTTACATCCGTTCAGTTCAGTGGGTTGCTAAGCACACAGGACGATGGATAACAGGGAAAGAAACTCATAGATGCCTGCGGCAGCTGGAAGGTATATTACGAAAACTAGTGACAGCGAACCGCTGAAGAAGTGTCTAAAATTCATCATCACAGGGTACAGTTGAACACCATCCTGGGATATTTTTCTAAACAAATTCATAATTGAAAAAAAAATGAGTGGATCATGAGAATGAGTAACAATCTCTTGATGTATAGATTGCAAGTGTCACACACATGGCACACTCTGGTGTAAGCTGATTACCCAAGCACGAATGTATCAAAGCCTCTATTGATTTCAATGTTATCTTATAGAAACCTAGTCCTTTATGCGTTTTCCTGAAAATCACTGGGGGCCTTGACAGTTTCCACATGGGCTGGAACTAGGCAAGCAGTTAAACAGTTCCTGTACATCAAGGAGCTACTGACTAATGGCTGCAGCTGAAACACCTGCTAACCTGCTATTGTAAGCATTTATCAGGTATTTGCCTGCAGCAGAAATAAATGAATAAATAAACTTTTGCCAGTCATATTACACAAGTTAATGTATTATAGCATTATGTAAAGCAGCAAAGCACGTTCTTCTGGGGCTTTTTAAAAATCATTTTTGTGGCAGTTTAGAACATATCTGCTGGCTTCTCTGTTCCATTTTTCTCAGTAGGGTTTCTGCCAAAATTCTTGCAACTACAGGGCTAGTTGGCCTTTGCTCTGGGAAGAATCCCTTTGAGAAAATTTCCTTCCTAATCCTCAAAGAGTTTTAAAATGGCATTACAAAGAGGATGGATATATTAAACACCTCAGCTGTCAATGAACGGAATCAATAGCCCTGGGTACATAGCTTACATTGTGTCTACTTACTCAGGACTTGCGATATTTGGAAAGAACAGCTTCGCTTTTGACAACTTGGCACCAGCTGTTTCAAGAAATAACACAGCTGCACATCCCTAAAGCACCTGCCTTGTCTTCCATAATTTTAAGGCAAGGGGATAACATAATGACCAGAGAGGACAGACCACTTCTAGGAGCTGTATTTGCAGTAACATTATTTGCCTAGGTAAAAACTCGCGAGAATAAATTACCAATTAAAGTTAAAAACAAGAATCTAGAGTTGATGGCTCCATTACTTCAAATCCAAAAGAGAGTAAGTGCTCAGTCAGTAGAACATATAAAATATACAATAACTGCAAACAACATTAGTAAGTACAACTCTTACAATGAATAATACCAGTAAATAGATCATGTAAGTTTAATAAAAAAGTGTATTGTGCTGCAAATTATTCTGCCTAAAGACCTGTCATTTCTACTACAAAAGCTAAATTTAATTTTTAAACTTTATAAAATTTGCCCCAATTTTTTAAATATCTGCTTCCCTTTCTAATTCTGAAATCCTGTAAGGGAGATTATGTGTGTCCAAACTTAGCATGAGAACATGCTTCTAGTGATGTATTTCCAGCTCAGCTTTGAAAGAAAAGAAAGCTGAGCCCACCATTTTCAGCATCACCTGGGATTGCACTGCCTGTGGTAGAAGTGTTTCCTGCTTAACCCTTCCTTTAGTTGTTACGGCTGAAGTAATAACAGGAGTGTACAAACAGAGGCTCAGAATGAAAACAAACTTCATACTATACACATTGGCACTGAAACAGCTGTGTCTCATATTTACTCACAAGATGAATGCCTAAATTATTGACATGTATAGGATTAGTTTCTTATATTGCTTTGTCATCTTTTTCTCTTTAATACGAAAATACGAAATTGTGAAATTCATATTTTCATGAGGATACGAGCACAGAGCTCAGTGGTGTCCTTCTCTGCCTTGAATTGACAACAATGCATCTGCGCTCCTTTTGCACCCCTTTCTCTAAAGCTCCTCTGGTCCCCTGAAGCCATTGGCAGGCAGTTTACCCTTGAAGAGGTGGCTTTCTGTGGGAGAAAGTGAAGTCGTGGGGCTGAGGGAGGAGCTTGTCCTCGGCTCTTTCTGCTCTCTGGCCACTTCAGTGGAGCAGCTCGTTCTGCCACCCCCTCTAGGTCGCGTTTCACTGCCTTCCACAGCTCTGAATCCAACAACTGGCTGAAGTCGCCAACACAGTGAGTCCCAGCAATTGTTCCTCTGTTTAAGTTTATTATCTCAGTTTCTTGTTATAGTAGCAGAAAACTGACTGTCGTACATGCTTCTAAAAATACAAAGCTAAAGAAAAACATCACCTTTACAATTACATCAAAATTTGAAGGGCCAGCCACATAGCTCTGGGAATTAAAGCGTCTGCTCAGAGACATAGTCCAGGAGTTCCATCACCAGGCCTGCCACCCCTGGGTCGTGCTGAGACAGAGATTGAAACTGGGCATGATGGCGCACACCTGTAATCCTAGCACTTGAGAGGCAAGTCTGTGTAGTGAAACCCTGTAGACCCTGTACTAAATACATTAAAAAAAAAAAAAAAACTGAGTGAAACTAACTATAAAAATCCTAAGAAGTAAACATAAGCCATCCCTTTCTTTTTTTAAAAAAATGTATTTGTTACAGGGTCTCTCTATGCAGCTCCAACTCAGATTGATCCTCCTGTTTTCAGTATCCCCAGTGCTGGGATTACAGGCATGAGCCACCATGCCCAATCTCGGTGGCTGGCTCAGTGCCCAGGGATGGGGCTGGCAAGGCATTCAGTGCAAGGGATCAAATCCAAGTCCCTGCACTTACTGAAGTAGGTGCTTAGTATGCTGAGCTCTCTCACCCACCTTTAAATCATTCTTTTGTTTTGTCTTTTTTTCTTTTCTTGGTGGAACTGGGGATTGAACTCAGGCCCTTGTGCTTGCCAGGCAAACACTTATTCTACTGAGCCATCACTCCAGCCATTAAAACAATATTTTCTTGTTAGGTGTTTTTATTTTCTTAGATATGACAAAAGCAATAAATAAATGTGTACCATCAAAATTAAAAACTTTTGAGATTCAGTATCTGAATGAAACTAAAAAGAAAGCAAGAAATATTTTCCAAACATACATCTGATAACTTCTGTCCAGGACAATTAAAAAAAAGGAAAAAAGGAAATAAAAATAAATTATGTAAATTAAAGAACAAAATGAAAAATAGTCAATAAGAAAGAGAAAAGCAAATGTTTTGCAGATAAGAATGTGACAAACAGACAAAGGAAAGTAAAAGGGAAAAGAAGGGAAGGGAATATGAGAGAGTTAAGGTACATCCTAACTTAAATAATATTTTTATGAAAGAACAGAGCCAGGTGTGGTTTCACACACCTGTAATCCCAGTGCTCTGGAGGCTGAGGCAGGAGGCTGTTTGTGAGTTCAAGACCAGCCTGTGCTACAAAATGAGTTCAGGACCAGCCTGGACTACATGGTGAGACCCTGTCTTTAAAAGATGGATAAATAATAGATAGATAGATAGATAGATAGATAGATAGATAGATAGATAGATAGATAGATAGATACATAGATAGATAGATAGATAGATAGATAGATAGATAGATAGATAGATAGATAGGAAAATATCAGAATAAATGTTTATGCACAGAATATGGACAAATGGCCAAGAAATGCTTAAGGTACATTCAGTATCAATGTTCATTAGGAGAATGTGAATCAAAACCAAAATGAGATGCCACCTCACACCCATTAGATGCACACACAAAAAAAAGACAGA
Source organism: Ctenomys sociabilis (assembly GCA_004027165.1). NCBI lineage: Eukaryota > Metazoa > Chordata > Mammalia > Rodentia > Ctenomyidae > Ctenomys > Ctenomys sociabilis. The sequence goes on along the minus strand of PVKA01005662.1, from coordinate 81,018 downwards.
CAATGATAGCAAGCATTTGTTACAATGTGAAGAAACTGATCACCATACATTATTGGTAAAAAATATATATAAATTAGTAAGCATTTTAGGAAATGGTTTGCCATTTCCTCAAAAATTGAAACAGAAACTTGCGTATGACCTTGGCAGTTCTACTAGTAGGTATATATCCAAGATGAGCAAAATCTCACATACATGCAAACACTTGCACTCACTGTTCATAGTAGCACTGTTCCTAGCAGCTACAAAGCATGAACAATACAAATATCCATCAACTTCTGAACTGGTGAACAGATAAATCCAATGGAATTCACCCATCTAATGGAATATTATTATACTAGGTAAAGAAATGAAATACTTATAACATAGTCCAACCTTGAAAACACTGAGCCAGAGAGATATCTCAGGTGATTTAAGTGCCTTCTTAGGCAAACCCAGAGACCTGGGTTGAATCCCTGGCACCACAGACAATGCTGCCCCACCCCACCCCAGGGGACACTGAGCTGGTCACCAAGTCCAGGCCTGGTGGTGCATGCCTTTAATCCCAGTGCAGGGGAGGCTGAAAGCAGGAGGATCACTATGAGTCCAAGCTCCATAGTGCAACCCTGCATAAAATGCAATAAAAAAAGATTTTTTTAAAAGCCCTTCACAAAGAACACTGTCTTCATGACTATTTTGATATATCATAATGCCTATCACATTACTAAGTAGTAACTGTCACAAACCTTTATTATTTTATCAACCACTCTTAGTATGTTTCAATATCTACAGCTGAAATATATAATATTTAATATGTCACCTAAGGAAAAGCCATTCATACTTATGAGGTACAGTAAATTTCTCTGAAAAAAATTATTTTCATTGAAGAAGGAAGGGCAATAACTGGGCAAAATACTGAAAACACTGCATATTGCATGCAACTTTTTAAAACTAAAAGTAAATAAATTGCTAAAGGCAGTTATTTGTTTAAACAAAACTGCATTGCACCTTTCAATGTGTCTCATACTCCTCAGACCCAGGGTCGTTAAGCCCTCAAACAGCTTTGGTGGAAACAAACACTAACCCAGTAAACAAAGCAAATAATTCTTAAAGGCAGTGCTAACCATTAAGGAAAAAATAAAGAATAATGGGATAATGCGCATCTAAGGACACCTGAATGAGGAAGAACTTGTAAAGTCCAAGCCAAGAGAGCTCCAGCTTATGATACAAGGGAAAACTTAGAAGGTGAGAGAAGCGAGCTTGATGTGTAGGCCCGCCCCAAGCAGAGCCTTCGAGTTTCAGCACTCCGATCCATAGCCCCGCGGAGTGGGTGGAGGGTAGAGTGCATCTTCTCAGGTCTGAAAAGACCATTTAAGAGTTAGGATTTTATTCAAAGGACCATAGGAAGTCATCGGAGGGTTTTAAGTGGGACAGTGCCAAGATCAGATGGAATCCTTAAAATTCTATTGATTGTGAAGGAAGTAAGTGTATGGGGTGGGGGCGGGGCGCCCAACAGCAGCTCCTCGGGCCAAGGTCGATGGTGCTCTGGACTGGGATGGCAGCCTGAGCGTCAGCGAGAAGTGCTCAGATACAAGTGACTTAAGACATTTCTTTTTTTCCTGCTTAATTTTATTCTTGTGGGATGTAAGAATATCGAACATTTTGTTTAGAGTTTAGAACCGAATTTCTGACTGATTAGCCTTGCCAAAATAAAAGGCCTACAATGGCATCTGAGTGTCTGGGCAGCTCTCACCACCTCTCCCTCAATACTTAGGGTATAATCAATAAACATAACAGAGGTTATTCATTCCACCAGGACGGAGTCCAACAAAAGGCCTCTATTCACGCTGTAATAGTCAGGCTTCACCGTTCCATCACGTTACGTATTACGGCTAGCTGGCTTCAGTCACCCACATTCTTTGCAGTCCCAGGATAATTAAATGCTCTGTTGGCATTACAATGATTCTCAACCTAGGCTGTATTATGCTTCTCCTGGCCAGGACACTGTCTTTCCCACAGATGCTAAGATCCTGTTCAGGAAAGCCCAGACTGTCTAAGATTTTCAGAATTAAGAAATTTAGTGCTTGGTAAGGTTTGGGTTGAGTTTTAAGAGTGTCTTCCAGAAAAGAATATGATCAATGCAATCTCTTCCATTTATATTAATAGGCTTAGTGAATTTTAGTAGGCACATGCTAATGAAAATGTTTTTAAAACATGGCTGGAGACATGGTCATTAGTAACTTTTGACAGAGCTCTTTCATTATGAGGAGCACGAGCGCCTTTTCAAAGGTTTGAACACACTAGAGCTATGGCCCCTAAGATACCAGCAAGCAGTGGTAAATAGTTAACATTCATTAACTTGAATTTTGCAAGTACAAAGCTGGCTGCTCTGGGTTTATTTTAGAGCAATTAAATATGATTTATTCTCCATCATTTATTGACTTATTCATCCAGCAAATGATTATTGACTGCTTACTGCTATGTTATACAATGTGAGACATATAAAGAAGACCAATTAATAATAATAATGACTAGCATTTTTTGAGCCGACACTGTAAGTCATCACTGAAAGCTGTATATGCTTTCTCTCAATCATGCTCATTATCCCAAACTTACCTAAAGACACATTTCCAATATGGAGAACAAGACTGAGTCATGGAAAGTTTTAAGAAGAAGCCCAAGTACACCAAGGTAGGTGGGAAAAGTTGTAAGTGGAAGATTGAAGAACTGAACTCAGGAGCTCTGCCTTTGATGTTTAGCCTACCCAGAGATGGCAAGAAGCTTCACCTCACTATGTGTGCAGGCTACTCGGAAAAATAAGACACATGTGGTGGCAAGAATATATTACAGTAAATTCAAACAGTACGCCACAGGTAAGGACAGGTTTTGAAAAAAAAATAATGATACCTCAGTTTCATGCAAAATTAGTGATTCTCGACTGCAAATTGTGATCAACTAAAGACTTAAAATTAGTAAGCAAATAAACAAACAAACAAATTATTATAGATGCTTTGGTGCCAAACCAAACTTTCTCACTTAATTGACCTGGAAAGCCATTTTTCAGCTGGATTTTTAGAAGTTTCTGCAGGTATCCTAATGTTTAACCGCTGAACCTAAGGATATACTGAGATGAGGAAAGGCTCAATTTTTTTTTTTTTTTGTTTTCAAGAATAAGTAGCCATTTCAAATGTCAGTCACGAACATGAGTTATGATAAAATGAAACATTGACATTAGAGGTAGAATTTTGCTTCTCAAGCTGGGCTCCTGGAGCCAGTGGCACTGGCTTTAGTGAAGCGTTCTTAATAATGTGGCATCTAAGCACCTTGATCAACATCTGTATTTTTCTTTTCTTTTCTTTTCTTTTCTTTTAATGTATTCAGTACAGGATTTTACTAACAGCTCAGGCTCATAGTGATCCTCCTGTTTTCAGGCTCTGCAGTGCTGGGATTATAGATATGCACCACCATGCCCAGTGTCAGTGGCCAGCTCAGTGTGCCCAGGGGAGGAGATGGGGTGGCATGATGGTCCAGGGTTAAAACCCTGGTCCCTGCACTTGCCTATGCAGGTGCTTAGTGTGCTGCACTATCACACGAGCCCAAAATCTGCATCTTGACTGCTTATCAACCATAGTTTGAGAAGCACTAGCATAGGAGAAAAATTAACCACATTAAGTAACCAGAGAGCATATTCTGGATTGATCAATGGCACCAACTACCAGTATACAGGATGGAGAAACCATAAGGCAAGTGTATTATTAGTGCTGTAAGGACTGCCCAGCTCAGTAGGGTCCTCGATTAATATAGTAACGAATTAATATAGGATGAATTTTGAATTTTTTTCTGGAGAAGGTTGGAAGTCTAAAATCTTACAGATAAAAGCACTGTGTGCAGGGGTAACTCAGATGACACTATGGTGGCCAGCTTGCAAGGACACAGCAGCTCTTGCCAAGGCCTCCATGAGAATCCTCACTTCACAGACAGAAAAAAAAGAGTGTAACTCACACTAGGATCTGATGCACTCAGCAAGTCCTTATCTTCAAAACATGTTGTCTTATGTTCAGGAATTCTTACCTCATCCAGCAGCCTCACTTTGGACTTACATTGTGTATCTGAATAGAGATATAGGCTGCAGGCTATTTTGAGTGGCAGTCAGTGTATTTGAAGCAGCTTTGTTATTTCATCCATAAAGTACTTGCTCTGGAGTATTGGAAGCCAATATGTAGGGACAAGAAGTGAATTCTAATGGTGGCACAATGACATCTGAGATGTAGCAACAAAATAACTCTATGTCACAAATTTTCCATGTGATCATTAATTAGGGTATCATGCTTTGTATTATATTATGCTCAAGAAGGGTTACTGTTAATTCTGGGGAAATGATGTCATACATATGCATTAAATATTCTTATCCTGAAATTGATATATAATATACTTTTTAATTTGATAAACCTTTCAGATATATCTGATACTTAGGTTACTAAGCATCATTATAATTAGAGAGGATATCCACTTAAAGCTTAGAAATTTGCTACTGTATGGAGTTTTTTACTGGTCAAGGGTATATGCATCCACATAAAATTATTCTTTAATGTTAGAGGATGCTTTTCCTGATGCAGTGTCTAATACATTGTTTTGCATACACTAGAATCTTTTCATGAGGAAAAATCACAAGGACACTTTGTGAAAAGATACTATATTATGGATAGAGTTTTTTTTTTTTAAATAAACCTCTTAAAATTATATAAAATGAATTACATCTAAAGTATATGAAGGGCTAGGGATATAGGTGTAAGCACCTGTCTGGCAAGTACAATGTCCTGAGTTTGATCCCTGGTATGACCAAACTGCCCCCCAAAAAATAAAAAATAAAATAAAGTATATGAATACATTTTTAAACAAAATGACAGAAACTAAATAATCAAATCCACTAGAAATATCTACAAAATCACCTGCTCATCACCAGTGTAAGACTATGTTATGAACAGATTATAAACTGGTAACTTGCAGTGTAGTTACTATTCTTAAATTTAAGCATATGAATACACAAATTTTCTAGTTTATCTGTATCAAACTTGACACTGCAATTTGCTTGTGTTGCCACTAGAGGGTGATGTGTCTGCTTTAGTCATACAATCTTCGTCACGATTATGAAAAAGATGTAGTGAACCCATATCACATATGAATGTATAAATCCCTTATTATCAAGAAAAGTGATAATAATGGGTTGCTTCCTACAGTGAATATATATATATATATATATATATATATATATATATATATATATATATATATATATATATATATTCCACGCACTCAGATAACTCAATACTCATGCATGACATGAGAAATAATAGATTTATCATGATATCATACTATGGAGCAGAACTGTTCAACATAATATGAAGGGAAGGAAAGATACATAGTTTTCTAAGTTCTTTGGGGAGATGTAATATTTCAGAATATTATTCTATTAAACACATGTTTAAAACAAAGTTGTTTACTAAAAATAGAGGAGAAAGAGACCACTAAAAAAGGAGAAGTTGGGAAGTGAGGGTTTGTGAGTTCAAATTCCAAAATGATATTAAATAAAGCTGCAAGAGTGAAAAAAAGAAGCAAGACAAGGCTATTTCATAGGGGATGATATAGTAATAAAAAGAAAGTAAAAATGTGGTCAAAATGAGGATCGAGGTAAACTATTCCTATGATAGAGAAATGGGGAAAGATAATGCAGTGCTTGACTGGAGGTTTGAAATCCATGCTCAAGGCAAGGCACATCGTAGGGTGGGTTTTGGCCTCCCATTGAACACAGAGGGGGATGTCAAATATATTTTCACAAAAAGACAGTATGATAAAAAAATCTTCGTGATGAAGAGACTCAACCAAATGTTAATAAAGGCAGTGGTTCTTCCCTAGAACCCTGTCTCATTACACGCTCAGTATCTTTTCTCCAATTGAAATGGAAATTGAGATATGTCACTGGCACCACTCCTTTCTCTCTCCTTTTTGTTCTCCAGTGATCACAGCCGGGTACTGGCCTGTTGACTCCCTGTAAAGGTTTGGACCTATTGGTAATGTGGTTAGGGGTAGGAATAGGGTAATTACACAATATAAATCCCTTAATTGCTACTTTACCTTTCATGTCTGGTCTTTATCGTAGAATAAAAGGGATGGCAATGTGCCCTATCTCTGGCCTGTTCTTAGAATAGGTCTGCTCACACTGAGTGCTAAATGCTGCCTAAGCCCAGGTAACCTGGATAAAGGGCTCCTTCTCTGTATTCCGTAGAAATTGCTTTCCAAAGTAGCTTTGCTTGCATTACATTTGCCAGAAGTCAAGGGCTCACAGTTTGCTTACTCATAATGCTAATCCTCCCTGACAATTATCTGGCAACCTTCCTTCTTGGAATACCTTTGAAATGTTCGAAGTTGAGGGTGAGGTAAATCTGGCGAGGCTGGAGAGAGCTCCGTCTTTTAAACTCCAAACCAAATCTTTATTTCTCCAACATCACTTCAACTGCAGAAGGCTCTCTGCTAAGTCTCTATGACATGATCACAGGGCACTTCCAAGGCTTGTAGCAGGAGGCTTGTTCTGGAGATTGTCTCTTTTACCGTAGACAGCAGGTCGGGAAGATGTGATGTGTTGAGCATTTATCCACTACAGCTTGCCTCCTTACATGTTTCTGGGTGGAGAGCTACTCTGCCCTTAACCTGCTACTTCTCTGAGGAGGCTTATCGATGGCTATGAACATTTCAAAGGCTTTGGGGGATAGGGAGAAACATAGAAGGTGGAATGTCAACCCATTCGATATCTGTGGCCTGAGCACATTTTTGATGCACTGCACCTCTCAGAGAAAAAAGCATTGGAAGAAACACAGCAGCGAAGGATCCCGAGACTTCTTAAAAACACATACAAATGAGAAGAGCTTCTGGACACCTGCGCTACTAATTATTAGAACTGCACGCGGTAGGGAAGATCACTCTTGGCGTGATTGTCCTTCCTCTGCTCCTTCTTTTCTCCAGGACATGTAAATATTTCTGATGTCACTGCTGTGGCATCCATTCTGCTCTCAGCCTTTCCTGTGGTTGAGGATATTTTCATTTCTCAACCACCCTGATTCAGTGTTCAGTGTTACTGCCCATTTCTTCTCTCTCTCTCTCTCTCTCTCTCTCTCTCTCTCTCTCTCTCTCTCTCTCTCTCTCTGTGTGTGTGTATGTTTTTGTGTGGTACCCGGAGTACCCTAGCACTGAGCTGCACTTCCTTGCCCTTTCATACTGTTTTATTTTCAGACAAGGTTTCCTCACACTTTTCAAGTGGGTCTTGAATGTGTGATCTTTCTCCCTCAGTTTCCTTCAGGGCTGAAATTATAGGCAAGGGCCTTGCGACTGGCTGCTGTTTTCTGAAGAGAAATCCTGGGCCTGAGAAAGGTCATAGACTTTCTTGAAATCACCAGTTAATGGAGTCAGGGGAGTGCGCCCTTCTGCTTTTCCTCATTGGTTCTGTGGTGTTAGCATCTTTCCATCTGCTGTCTACAAAGGGCTTTTGTGATTATGCCCACTATAAGGAGAACCCCGCAGCAGGAACCGCGACACATCACCCACTCGCTCAACTGCTTCCGCTTTGCCCTTGGACCGGATGCTTGTGCATTGTATTTTGATTTGACCCTAAATTCACCCTCTCAGTGAGAAGCTTTCGTATCTGGGACGCACTGAACAACCCAACTGAGATCTGATCCTGCTGCTTACTTCATCCATGTCTAGGGCACTCTGGATCCTATTGCATAGGCAATTGTCCACACACACTTCAATAGGCCAAGACAAGCACACGTGTTAGGATGACAATAAAAGGAAAAAGAAGAGAATGCTCTTAGAATTGCTATTTCCAATGGCATACCTCTAGGGTAGCTTTGGTTGAGAAGGGCCACTGGGAGCCCTGTCTTCTCCCATCAGGGGTGCCATGATGGAAACCCCATAACCAAACCCAGTGAAAAGAACAAAGGCTTTGGCAGAAAGCAGTTTATATAGTTATAGTTTTATGTGCTGTGAGAGCTTTCAGAATGAAGACCAAAAGTCATGGGGAAAAACACCACATCTGTCCTTAGATTGGCTGAAGATGAGATGGCTGCATAAAGATGTGGTTGAACAAAAGTTACATGAGTGAATGCTCACTGACTGAGTGGGAAAACCTGGCATGCACAACCTAGTCGGGCACTCCTGAGTCTCCTCCTGCAGCCCACATCTTCCTGGGAATGGGGCAGACTCTTGTGGAATAGGGGTCTTATGATCCTCCAGACAAGTAGACCAGATCATTTTTTGTGGTATGGGAAATTGAACTCAGGACCTTGCACTTGCCAACTTAACAACCAGCTCTTACACAAAAGATGGAACATGGTTAGAGTAATCCTTTTTTACTTTATGGCTTGAATTAGGAGAAACAGTCCTGTTTTACATAGCCCTACCTGAAAAAGAGGAATTCTAGTTTGCGTGAGACAGGAGTATAAGGGATTATAAGAAAAACCTTGGTTCTTAGATTCCTCCTGAGGCCTTCAGGGTGTTTTAGTTGAAAGTGCTTGGTGTGACAAAGCACAATATTTAAGGGTCTCATTTTCTGAGCCCCAACATTTTTCATGTGTTTTCGCAGAGAACTGTCACAGCAAATCTAGGAGAGAAAGTTATCCTCCTCCCCTCCTTTTATGAGAAGGATGATTGAGGCTCAGAGTTGTTGGGTAGGAAGGGGCAAGGTCACCCAGAGAGTCAGAGACCAAGATGATTTGAAGCTGTCATCCAAAGGCTTTGTTCTTTTCACTCAATCACGAAGGTTTGCAAAAACACCATTTACCATCACTGGAGCCACAAGGAAACCAGTAGCTTACAGTCTATTTCCTCAGTAATGCCAGGTCATGGATGACAATGAGGATTTGGAGGGCCTGAGTCCAAGAGCAGAATCTCAAGAGGTGCTGTAAGCATTAAAAACAGATCTTCACTCTGGAAGAGAAGCTCGTTCCCCCTTGTCCTGTGAATTAATTTCACCAACAGGATATGTTAGCCTCGTTTTTTTTTTTATTTTTTTTATTTATTCATCTACTAGTGTGTCATCAGACATTGGACAAGCAGGCTATGGTCAGAATTTCTTGCACATAGTGACAATGAAAAATTTTGGTCTTTCTCTGTCCTTTTCTTTCCATTCTTCCCCTCTTTCTTCTTTCTTTTTTTTCCCCTTTTGTCTGAGTCACTTTCCTCATCTGATTCCTCTGTTAGCTTCCCTTCTCCTCACAGCAAGTCAGCTATGGTGCCCTTGTAAAGCCGTCACCACCCAGCAGGCCTGCCTATGAGCACCTGGAGGGCTTGAGGGACATTTTCCATCCCAACCTTGATGCTTTTCTTCCCATTTTCCTCTTTCTTTCCTTCCAGTGTCTCCAATAAGTGCTTGCAGTGTGTCATTAACTAGCTGTGTGAGCTTGAGCGAGTGACTTTTCCACGCTGCTGGTCATCTTTTTCTTCATCTGTGAAACCTTTATAATGACAATTGAACCTTGTAAAGTCACTTTGAGGACAGAATTCATTAGTCTACACAAAATAATCAAACAAGTCCCACAATATTATAAGCACTTAATAAAACTCAGTCACCATTTTTCTTCAACCAAGTAATATTAATCTAGGCCTTGTGCAACACTCAGGAGATGAGTTCCTGGGGAGCAATTGGAATTTCCTTGTAGAAGGAAAATTTTCATCACTATGTTTCTCTCTACTTTCTTGTGTAATATTTCAAATACACCTAAACATCTTCACAGAGTTCATTTTCCTTAGTTCTCAATTAAGTGGGAACCCATCTCTGTTTGTATTCTCTGAGCATTTTCTGCACCAGGCCTCTCTGAGGGTCCACAGCTTGGGAGAAAAGCAAATGGAGGAAGGTGGAAAACTGAGGAACACAAGAAAAATAAAAATTATGGAGCCCTCATGAAATGTTTTTCATCTTGAAAGTGCTTTGAAAACATTAACTAATTAATTAATCAAAAAGAATTTCTACCAATCAGTGAAAATGCTCTTTACAATGTTTTAAGCCTCTTGAAAGGTATTATTTATTCAGTGATGTTTTCTTTTTCATCTTAAGGGAATCATCAGTTTCTTTTTTTGGAGACACTGCACATCTCCAAAATGAAATCTCTGCACACCCCTTCTACTTTGTGTATCTTAGCAAGCATGAGAGTGTGAATGCACACAAGAACAAACATGAAACATTCCATTACGATGGGGCCTGTCAGTCGTAATGCATTCAAATGTTATCTAAGATTCCCTAATATTCTGCTTATCAGTTTGTGATTGATCTGCTGCCAGATTCAAGAAAAGATTCCTGCTGATTCTTGAGGATCAATGTCACCTCCTGCGCCCATCTGCTTTTCTCTCCTGTCTACTGCTCCAGCGAGCGTGTGCTCCACACTTACTGCCATCTCCATGCAGGCTAGCAATTCAGAGTCTCCAAAATAGCAGCCCTATCCTCTGGCCTCCAAAATGTGACTAAATCTCTCTCTGACAAGACAGAGCAGTGGTACTAATGTTATGTTCATTAACTCAGAACATGTTGAACGGCTGTCATTCATTTTTTTTATATATTTCTGTAGCTCATATTTTATTCGGCCCAAGTATTTATGTGAATCACAGTGGAAGAATTATGGATGATTCAGGCAGCAGGAAGACACTCAAGGAGTCTGCTGCCCAGCAGGGAAGAGGGGACCAAAGTACGAGTGTAGGGGGCAGCATGAACATCTGCAAGGAAGGGCTTTCAAGAGACCAGGAGAGCCCTAGACTCTTGCATTCAGGGAAGGCTTGCTAGAGTAGAAGGCACCTGTGTGAGGCATTGAAAGTGGAGCTTTATTGTGGAATTGATGAAGGTGGAGTGTTGTTTCAAATCAAGGCCAAGTGAGAGGAGGTAGAGAGAACTGGACAAAAGAAACTTGGATGGAATGGGCATTGTTGCCCTGCAGCAGGACCTTAGTAGAAAAACGATGCAGAATGTAATTTAGGAAATGTCACCTGGCCCCGCATTCAGAAGATGCAGCACTGCTTCACCTGCCCTCCTAGTAGTGTCTATTCTGGTTTATTCTCCTGCCTCGTGCTGGTGTCCATCTTGTTGTGTAGCAACATCGACAGTCCTCTTAGAGTCCCTTTCCATGCAGCCAGCACTGATCAAAAGCATCAGAGTATGTGGATTCACAACAGGAGAAGTGCATGCCATCCTGGGCCACAGCTCAAAGAACCTTAAGTAATGGACTAAGGAGTCTCATCTTTATTTTCCTGACATCATATAGCAAATCGAGCACTGACTCAAAGTCAACATCATTAACATTTTCAAATATTCAACAGTATTGCTAGTCAAAGAGATCCAGAAGATCTACTGAGATGTGTTATTGGAAGACTTTTCTCTGCATTAAATCTTTCAAGTATTTTATGGAAAATTTAAGTAACTCATTCATCATCAGTCTGTTTCTTGCTTTTATTAATTTTCTAATCGTTTACCTCCGGTTTTCCAAATCCCTGTGAGCTTGTACATTTAGACTTGTTAGAAGATTGCAGAAAATTAAAGTACTTAGGTTCTAAGCAATTGTTTCAGAGTTTTTCAGAATTTAAATTCAGACACTACTGTGTTTGTGTTAGCTTATTAGACATCATATTTTTCACTTGACTGATTTCTGCAAAAGTAAATGATTTATCATACAAGAATCCATGCAAGCTTCACCCTTCTCTGTACAATGTATCCTATGCAAAAATATGAAAATACTGGCACCATGTTAGTGCACAGCATCAACTTTTGTGGCTGGTTCCGATCAAGGATCACATTCCAAAGTGTTGTCTCTGAAGTCTAAGCCAGAAATCATGGCATCTAGTAAGATTTCTAAAGAATGATTTAGACATTAAAAGCAAACCTGGAGAACTGCACTAATTTTCTTTTCTTTTCTTTTTCTTTTTTTTTTGCGGAACCGGGGATTGAACTCAGGCCCTTGCGCTTGCCAGGGAAGCACTTATTCCACTGAGCCACCTCCCCGGCCCCTGCACTAATTTTCTGAAGGCATGGATTATTCCTGCTCATGCATTTCCTATTCTTATGAAATTGAAATCTTCCAGAATATGTACCCTGCAAAGGTCTTTAGGAAATTGTAGGGCATGTCCATTGACAGTATATAACCTTGGAAAGAGTTAACCCCTGCTCTCAAGGATATTTTATAGCACAGGGAATAATGGTCCATCAGTGGGGACTCAAAAGCTTTTGCTGCAAGAACACTTTGATTGGCTTTGATGTCTCTAGTTCACCAAGCTTCAAGAATCAGTTTTCTAATTTGCCAGATAAACAGGACAATGGTTACTGGTGAGGCTACTTGGAGGGTAAGTATTCTTGGATAATCCTGATGTGCCTATAGAAAAAGTACATTGCAAGGTAAGTACAAATAAGCAATCTCTATCCCCCTGCCTCTCTCCTATCGGCCTGCGGGAACAAAGGTATGTCAGAGCTATCCACAGCAAAACACAGAGTTCACAACATAGATTTTGATATCAAACAGGAAGGGACTTGTACCCGGTAATGTTTTGTTCTGTTGGTGCTTCTGTTTCTTCTTCTATGAAATGGGGATTATGAGCCTGCAAGACAGTTCAGTGGACCAAGAGACTGCTTTGGCAAGCACATGGCCAGGGTTCAATCCTGGATGTCACATGGTATGCTGGCCCTGCCCTGGGGCGCACTGAGCTGGCCACCCAGACTGGGTATGGTAGCGCATGCCTACAATCCCAGTGCTGGGGAGACCGAAAACCGGACGATCACTAGGAGTCCAAGCTGCACAGTGACATGTTGTACCAAATACATAACAAAAGAAAGAAATACAGATTATGACTACCTTACCTCAGAGGATGGCTATGAGGAATAGCTGTGGCAGTCTATTTTAAACTGCTTAGCCTCAGAAAGTGTTAGGCAAGTCTTCAAAAAAGCTTAAAAGTCTGCGTCCTAGTGTCACAGTAGAATATCGACTAACACTTCAAGTTTTCATCAAAGTTTTCCTTGAAGGTTGCCCTTCATGGCTTTTTTCACTAGTTATTCTCATCACGAATAAAATATTCTGCTGCCCTTTGACAAAAATCAGCCTAACATATACACAAGAAGGGGTTATCGAGAATCCCAGGGACATTTCTGCTTTCTGAAGCATTCTCTAGAGAATAAATTTATTCTGAGTAAGAAGGAAAGAGGGGGTTCATGTTTAATCTTTTCTTAGCATCCCCACTTTATTCATAATATTTCATTGTGGAGCAAGTTAATAGCCAAACAGTTGCAGGATTCAAATCCACAGTGAAGGGTTGGTGTGTATTTATAGCTCGATGCATATGTCTATAGCTGTGAGGTATGTAAATAGAATGGATACAATTTGTGGATGTTCTGTGTGTGTACCTACAGGAGGGACAGAACAGAGATAAATACTGCAGGTAGGGTAAAGAATACATGAAATGGAGATACTTTTCCACATCCAAGTAGCTCATTCTTACAAACCTGATTCCTGTAGGCTAGGAATCTTTGCAAAGGGCTATGAGCCCATTCCATTACAGAGCAATACTCTGAAAAGGAAAGGTATTTAACAAAAGCACCCTATTTGGAATTACAAAGCTTTCTCCTGTCTCTGAGCATGCCCAGCAGTCTGTTGAAAGCAAAGTAGTATAAAATGCAGTTTTTCCTTTCTGGTGAGTTGTAGTCACGGCTGTTGCTGTAACTGACTGGCGAGCCAGGGAGCACCAAGTTCAAGGTCAAACCTGACAAGGCAGAAGAAGAGTGCCCAAAGAGCAATTGTGAAACATCCAGGAGCAATAACAGATCGGGAGGGTGGTGCCTAGAGTTTGCTTGGTTCCTGGCAGCACTTCTTTTCAGCGTGAAGACACCTCTGGTTCCCATGATCCAGGTGGGAGCAGTGAAGGAGCCCTGTGCTAAAAACCTACCTCTGCCATGGCACTGGCAACAACCTTATTGAAGCTGCTCTCAGTCTCTGATTCTCCAGTCCCTGGAAAGGGGTAATGGAATAGGAGAAGCACCACTGTGTCTTCTTTGAAAGATACAGATGTACCCTCCTGCTTCACAGCACAGTAAAGGACAGTCACCACGCTTACCTCATATTCCCAGTCCTAATCTGCCCTGAAACCTTGAAATTACACAGCTGTGGATTCAAATCCTGTCTGCTGATTAGTTGTGAAAACATGGGCAAAGATTGTGTGCATGCATGCACCTGTGTGAGTGTGTGTGTGTGTGTGTGTGTGTGTGTGTTGTGTGTGCACGCGTGCTCGGGCCCGTACATATGTAGAAAATCTGATGGACAGATGGACAGTGGGTGAATTTAAAGTCTGTGAAATTCTTTAGGACGAAGTAGAATATAAAATAATGCATATAACAGTCCTACAGTTCACAGTCTAGTAGGCATGGTTCTGTTTTGAATCCTGTCTCTTCATTTGTCATGTGGAAATGAGCAATTGTTTTTAAAGTTAAAATGGGATATAGTGGATGCACCGAAAATAAGATACAAATACTTCTATCCTATCCCTTTGTAATTTTTAATTTTTTCTAATGCCATCCCCAGAATCTGTCCCCCACTTTCTATGAGCTGGCTACATGTGTTCTCATGGTAGCACAACAGAGGTAGCATCATCTGACAATAGTCACATGGGCTTTCATACCAGACCTGAGCTGGCATCCTCTGCCACTTACCTAGCAAGCTACTTGACATCTCTCAGCCTTACCATACTCACCTGTTAAATGGGAGTATGAGCAGTTTTAACTATAAGAGTTAATATTCCCACTGTAAGAATAGGTTGTGTGCCTGTATGTATGCATGTGTAGACACAAGGATGCATGTGTGTGTGTATATATATATATTCATATATATATATATATATATATATATTCATATATATATATATATATATATATATATATATATATATGAAAAACACAGAGGGTGAGCAAATTGACCATCTAGCAAACACTAAGGGATGAGAAATTTATAATGGTGGTGTATGTGTATTTGAGAGACATGTTCTAGCTTACTCACAGCATAGATGAAAAATGGTACTGACAGCAGATTTCAGAAGAAAAAGTTTGTGACACTTTCACCGTCAGTAGTAAGAGGATCTGACCCCACTGCAAAGATCACAGATGGCTTCTCTGAGGAAGTCAGCCTGGAACAGACGCAGTGAGGGGTAAACAAGAGTTTTCCAGGTGAGCACAGTAGGGAAATGCGTTCCTCAAAGCTCTGTTGTGTTCCTCACTAAGATCATGAGTGTGCCACCACCTCCGTGCTAGACTCTGAGCTTAAGAATACAGGGCTGGTACCTGTCCTGTGTGGTTACCTCTAAGACCGTGCGTGAAAGGAAGCAAGTGCTGGTGGCAAATACATGCATTTGTTGAATGACATTAAGATTAACTGTTGCGTCCTCATCGTTTCACAGCTTTATACAGGTAAAGTCCAGAGAGTCACACCTTAGAAACAAAAACCCAAAAAACACCGTGATCTTTGTCCTGGGACAGACCACACCCCTGTTCTGTCCCTTTGCTTTGGGGAAACAAACACACATCTCAGTAGCAGTCTGTGTGCAGAGTGAGATAAAGGACTCAGAGTGAAGTCAACAGTATCATTAGTGCTACTATTTTAACCTGGACAAGACTAGGCAGAGGGGTTGTCGAAGGTCTGGAGGCTGTGGAGGAGCTGTCAGGTATAGCTTGCCAGCCTGGGGGGGATGCTGTCCCTAAACACACACCAAACCTTTCTGCTGTGTTAATGCCTAGGGCTTGTCCCTGTCGCATTCTGTCTCCATGAGCTGCAGCAACAGTGGGATTAGATAGTTTAGGGTCAGGGGCATTGCTTGGAATCAGTCCCCAGCATGGTTCTCTGGGACCTCATTTTCCTTCTAGAGTTCATTGTACTTCTTGGACAGCATATAAATCAAAGGATTTGTGGACATCACATACCACAGAGCGTGCACATGGTAAGCGAGCAAGTTGTGTGTAGCTGTTACTATTACAACCGCCAGGCCCTGCTGGGGTGGGGGGGTTGTCAGTTAGCCTGAACCTGCATCATCCTTTCCTGAACTGGGAATCACTTTCCTTTTGAGATTCCCTTTGTGAAACGAAGAAAAACAACTCCTCTCCAAGGCTGGAACCCCGCTGTTCTGTCACTATGCCCTGGGGTGCAGGCAGCGGTTGTCAAGGTGAGGCAGAGCTACCGCTGTTGAAGGTTCTGGACCCTCTGCCTCTCCTGGCTCCGCTTGCCTCCGCCTGGCTCTGCCTCCCTAACCCTGGAAGGAGCAGTCGAGGTCCAGCTGTGCACTGGGCATGCTCACAAGCCAGGGCAGGCTCAGGTCGTCCGCAGGACGCGCAGGATGCTTATGCTCCCCAGTTTGCGGAGACTCGGGTGCAGCCGTGGCGCATTGGGTTTGGCAGAACCAAGCCTCCCCGGGACAACCCCAGGGCAGAACTGAACTCTGCTCAGCCCAGGGTTTGCTCGCTCTGTGTCTGCTCTTGGAAACGCCCGGCTGGGGTTTTCTTTGCAGACAAAGGGGTGCACGTGCCCCTAGAGCCCCTCTTTCACAGCCGCAAGCCCCTCCCGGCTCCGTACCCCGCAGCCACAGCAGCTGCAGTCCCAGCGCCACCACCCAGCCCTGGCGGCTGGGCCTGTGCGCGCTCTGGGGGCTGGGGATTGGCTCGCACCCCCATTCAGGGACCTCGCGGGCGGGCGGGCGGGCGGGCAGGCAGGCTGACGGGCGGGTGAGCTCAGAGCTACGGTGTGTCGGGGTGTGCGTGTGTGCGTGTGTGTGTGTGTGTGTGTGTGTGTGTGTGTGTGTGTGTGTGTGTGTGTGTGGTGCGCGCGCGCTCGCGCGCGTGCTTGTGCGCTTGTGTGTGCGCGCGCGCGTGTGTGTGTGTGTCGGTGCGGCGCGCGGGCGGGCGCGTGTGTGCGCGCGAGGGCTCTCGTGCGGGAGCCGCTGGGTGTGCGTGCGTGTGTTATGGGTTTGATTCCAGAGCAGGTTGCACATTGGTCCTGGGTGGCTCGCAGGCTCAGGTCGTGCTTGGGCGTCCTCCTCCTAATCGTTTCTGAAGTAGCAGCAGGAGCAGGAGCAGAAGCAGCCGCGGCAACAACGGCAGCGGCGGCGGCAGCTCAGCGGCACAGCCAGCAGAACTGTGCAGAAGCGAGCACCGTTCGGGGAGTCCGGGGGGCGGGTTAGAGGGAGGAGGAGGAAACCCTGTCTTGATCTTTGGGATTATTTTTTTTCCCCTTCTTTCCCTCTCTCTCTTTCCTGAGGGTGTGTGTTGCCCCCTCGAAGTGAAGGAATTTTGCTCCAAAGCGAGCTGGGACCGAAGACTGTAGACTAAGTTATCTCTCTATGTAGATGGTGTCAGGGAGCGAAGCTACTGACCGAGCCGCTGGTAAATGTTTTTCACTTCTTACTCTTTATGCTTAAGGCTTTTTTCTCCTTTTCTTTCTTCCTCGTTTCCTTTCTGTTGCTCTTCATTCTGCAATCGCTCCCGAATCAACTGCAGTTCCTTCTCCCTCTCCTTGCGTTTGTGCAGTTTACAACTTGTTTCATGGTTTTCTGTGTATTTTTTTTTCTTCCTTCATCCTCAGATGAATGCTGGAACATTTAAATTCGGCACTTCGGGAGGTCATCATTAGTTGCATGAGTTTCAGGGGGGAGGGGAAAGATCGGTAGAACAGACTGTTATTTCCCTGCAGAAGGACTGCCGGTTTCTCTCTAATGCTCACCGCAATTATAGGGATTTTTTTTTAGGATGCATTTTAACATTGCATTGATGTTTAAGGTTATCGTTTCTCCTGGATTACAATGCATTTTTACTCAGTTTTGACAGCATGACAGATACCAGTGATTCCAGAGCTACTGTATGGCACAAGCTGGCTAAAATATTCAGAATTGCAGGAAGGATCATTTGCATTCCAAAAGAGAATTTCTTAAAAATGCTGTTTTGCATCACATTGCTGCAGATTTGCAGAAAGAAATAATAAGTACCACTATTCATATTGCTTGCAAAGATAATAAACATATAAGTGGTTTAGTGCATAATCTACTTTCCTGTTCACCAGTGACTGAGCTATTGCTAAATTTACTTAGTAATAAATTTAGGGCTGTGAAGATAGAAGGAGATTGCTGGTACTGTTATACTCTAATTGGTGAGATATACAGCGATTGCTAACCTCAAATCGGCCCTCCCTTGTATCTTTCTTGAAGTGGATCTTGTCAATTGGGGGGGGGAGGGCAGTTTTTGCCTTTCACATGGAGAAAAATTATTTAAAATAGCCAGCTTAATGCATGCAAATTGGACTCTAACTCTTTTCTTGAAATCAGTGTATACTCTATAACTCACTGACATATGTTTTAGATATTATTTAAAAATTGATATATAGCAATTCTTTAAGGTTTGTGCCATTCATATTATTGAAGTTCTTTGGAGGCCTCTGAATGGTTGCCATGTTTCGTTATTCCCACTACCTCCTGAGTTTTAGTTCCAGTTTGGTAGAAAAACCAGAGGACCAATAGGCAAAGGTAAATCAGCAATTTTGAAAAAATGGGCTCACAGTTTAAAAACCTCTAGCAAGCCATGGAAAAAAGCAACTTATATATGGCATTTTAAATGTAAGGAGAGGGACTGAGAGAGAAGGTGGCAGTCTCAGTTCAGTTATTGTCATCTGCAGGAGCTCGGAGCTCTGAATGCAGGTGAGGAGACCCAGTTCAGCAATACTCTGAAGCACATGTGTTCCACAGAGAAAAAAATATGGTATGTGAAGAAGCCTGCTTCTGCTATGCAGTAGCTACGTCCCAGAGCGGCAAGTTGTCTGTGTGCGCAGAGTTTTGTTTGCAATAATATAGCTAAACTTTGTTTTAATGGAAACTTAGCTGGTGTGGGCAGACTTGCACAGGACAGGCCAGCTTGTCCAGGACTGAAGAATAAGCCATGAATTAATGAGTCAGATCTTCTTTCATGCAAAAGAAAACCTATCCTGAAACACCATGCAAACTCACCTGTTTTGGGTCTCCTGAACTGATAAAAACCTTTCTGAAAATTATGAACAGAATCCCTGAAACCTAATGCTTATTTCTTGCTGGTAGTCTACTGATACAAATAAGGCATTTAATTTAGAATGAAAGCAGAGCTTTCTCATGAGCCCGTTGGATGGCAATATTAGTATTTTTAAATGCTTTCCCAAACCCTCGAATTTGCCATTTTGATCAAATTGGAGGAGGGGTTGGGGAATCCAAACTTTCATTCATTAAGATTATAGGTGTTTTATTGTAAAGTATTTCTGTAGGTAAGAAAGAAAAATTGATTCATGTAGTAAACTACAAAGCCAAGGTATCTAAAAGCATCCTGGGTCACTGGTTCTGGGACTAAACTCAGAGAGTAATAGCCCCGTGTGGAGCAGCTGTGTTCGGGCTCCTGTCTCCTCTACGCTCTTGGGCATCAAGACACCCCTCACTGATGGGGCTCAGGACTTACTTGGTAGGGCCCATGGGGCCAGATTTCTAATCATTATATAATATACCTAAAGCATGAATTTATTTCTGAAACATCAAAAATTTTATCTTCAATTTCAGAATCTTCACTAGATGTGAAGATCAAAAATGCATTGATTTAAAGATTTTTTTTTTTTTGTCCCACTGAGGTTGATTTTTTTTTGCCCACCCCTCTTTCTACTTCTAGTTTCCTGGCAACTTCTGAAAGGCTCTGATAATTTATGTTAAAATATTAAACATATCTCTATTCTGAATGTAATGGCAGGTTAAATTACTATTTAATTAACAAGATTTCTATCCTCGTATGGCTGGATGTAATGTCGTGTTTGTGAGTTTTGAGCTTCGTGGGATTATTATGAATGTTATTAAATTTCTTATTAAATTTTAGCTCATTTTGCCTTTTTTATACCTGATGTTGATTTCAGTTTAATATATCAAAATATTATCGTCTTTTAGCCTCATTGCTAAAGGAGATAGTTTAGATTAAATTGAACTTCCTGTTGAATTTCAGTAGTTACAAACACATGTTCTCTGACCTCCTGGGGGAATGTAACTTTTTTTGGCAAGAAGGAATTGTAGAAAGGCAGGTGTCTGAGACTGGATTCAGGAAACTACACAGTCACATTGCCTGTACTGTTAGAGTTTCTATTTTCATTTTGATAAGATTGGAGGTTTCTGTGCATGGGTAAAGTGTTGATTTTGCCACAGCTGTTGAATGTTTCTTAAAATTAATTGCTGGTTTTTTCATTGTGTCAGTGAAAGGAACTTTGAACTACTCGTGTGCTTTGAAAGAGGATCTGTGTTGCCTAGTTGTTGTGTTGTTTTCTCTTTTGTTCAGATTGCTTTTGAAAGGTGATTTCTGGTGAAATACGGTCAAGGTCATTTCCAAGGGCCTTTGTATCTCTCCCTACCTGAGATCTAAAACTTAAAGTGAGATTTGGAGAGGAAGGGCTTAGAACAGAGCTACTTACCTACCCCAAACATGGTGTGTGCCAAGCATGATTTTATCCCTTGTTACTTTGAATGAAGCAACAGTTTCATGGTTTCAACTGTTGGTTTTTAGTAACCCTGACGTATTCAGGAGAAAAATCCCTCTACTCTGTACAGAATGGATTCTCAACCTTCACGGAACAATACAAGCCATCCTCCCCCACCCCACCCAGGGGAGAAGAGATGTCTTCTAATGTATTCTCTGTGAGAGGAAATATAGTGGTATTTCATTAATTGACATATTTTCTGGGTAGATAATACCCCATTTAAAATTTTCTGAAACTACCAGTAATTTTTAAAAAATTCTTTTGTGATGAGAAGAACAGTAGTTTGGTCAAAACATTCTCTGCAATCCTAGGCTCAATTTTGCCCTATTAATGAACACTCACATGGTCCAGTACTATATACTACCAAATATATATATATATATATATATATATATATATATATATATATATGATGTTTTACCGGGGCTAAGAATGTGCAAAGGCAGAATGACATATCTGGTTCTGCTTACAATTTTAAAATATTTCAGAAATATGTTATTCCTAAAATCCATTTTACTCACTGCCTCAGTCTAATTCATGTATTCACTACTGTACTATTGGAGTTGATATATTGCATCTTTTTTAAAATTTAAACTCTGAATGACAAACAATGAGAAATAGTTTGCAAATAAAGTTCTTCATTTTTGCTGCAATACTTTCAATGGATTACTTCTCCTGAGTGTAAACTTAGGGGTCTTGTAGGTAAAAAGAATTATAAAGATAAAAAGTAGTTACATGCTTTGCAGTTGAGCTGTGAGAAAAGAGAGGAGGGGTCTCAACTCTTAATCTAGCAAAGAAACATGGAAACAAAGTAATGCAACAAATTATGTTAAAGTAAAACTTGCTTTTTGTAGTAAGGGTTTTTTTTTTTAATCGAACATTATAAATTGGTCTTTGACTCTGATGGGACAATTGACAGCATTCCTAATCAATACTGTGTGGCTCTTACCACTGTGTTTATGATGGGTACTGAGGGTCCCTGCACAACATGGGAAGATGTAACAGTGTGTTTGGGCAGAGAAAGGTGGTTCTTTGAAGTTTGGCTATCTGAGAGCCTGGCTGCAGTTCCCGGAGAGGAGGCTTGGCGCCGACGCACAGCTTTTGAGATGACCGTGGACCCTGCCCAGCTTTGCTCTCGTCTCTCCAATTCAGTTCTGCCCCAGGGTTTTAGAACACTACTATAAATATAGGTGTTTCAGCTCACTTATTACTATACTAATTTATGAATTTTTGAATGGGATGTAGGCCTACGAAAGTTTCAAATTGGGCTTTCTGAGTCTATTTTGTTGCTCTGATGACAAAATTATTATTATTTTTTCCATATTTAGTACAGGGTTGATGACCAAATTATTTAGCCATCTGTAAGTTTACACTTAGTTTTAAAGAGCTAGAGAATTTGTATTTTCTATTTCTGTTGATGAGAAGTCTGTAAAGAACCTACTTTAAAGTCGCATAAAGGGGATCTATGTATCCTATAAAATAAGAGCTCACTCATGCATTTACTAATATTTCTTTTTATTTATATTGCTCAATCTTTCATTGACCTATTAAGAGTTTTACAAAGACCAAAGCTAAAGAATATAATGCATATGATGAAGATTAAATCAATTTTAGTGATAACATACTGATTCAAAATCTTTAGGAAAGACAATTCTATAGAGGATTCTTTCAGGAAAGACTATGTTTAAGTAATGTATTTATTATTGCATAGAGCTTAACTGATACTCAATATCTGGACATTGCTCTTACTTTAAATAGAAGAAAAGAGAATTTGTGGACAAAAGAGCTTTACCCTGAAACAGAAATTACTTTGGTGGAGGTGAAAACATCTCTTCCTGTAAAATAACCATTGCAGAGAATGGCATAAGCTGCTTACTATATTGGTAACATGATTTTAAAGAGCTATTTCAAAATTTTAATGTACATGGTAAAAAGAGTGAAGTTAATTTCTTAAATTATTTCTAAGAATGAAACTAGACCATTAAGAAGATAGCTTCATCCTTGCATAGGACTTATGTACAAAGTGAATATCACATAGGAAGAATCATAGTTATTACTAGAGAATTCATTGCAACTGACTTTCTGAAGTTAACCCTGAAATTTTTCTAAGCTCCATCACATAGAAAGAGTGCATGGTTCTATATTAAACATTTCAGTCCAAATTACTTAGAAGAAACATAGGGAATATTAACCCCAGGAAAGTTTTCTTTTTCTTTCAGTAAACAGTTTCACGTTCCCCAAACCAGACAGGTACTCAGCAAAGAGCTGTGCTAAGCTAAGAGCTTTGATAGCAAGAGTAATTTGGTGCCAAAGTGATATCTAAGAAAGCAATTAGAAAAAGATGGGAGTTCTTTAAATAAAGCTTTGTTCTTTATGTCTAAAGTATATCTAAAAGGTGATTTAATTTTGTTTCATTTTAGAATTTGCTCAAGTAATAATTGTACACAATTATGTACTCACTCTCTGCCTTCTAGTATCCTTAACTCCTTTATATTCGAAGAGCCAAGTGTGTTACACAGCTGCAAGTGGAAGCCTCAGCCAGCACCTAGAGCTGCTGGCTGGGGCTCCATGAAGGTGCACCCGGAAGGCAGTGTGAGTTAGAGGGGAGGCGGAAAGGGTGCAGATGAGAGACAAATTTATTCTGTGCTGGGATCCTGTGCACTTATAGTAATGGTCACAGAACTAGTGTATTTTAACCTCACTGAAATTTCTTGAGTTGCCACTAACTGCTTCTCTATATTTTAACCCTCAGAATAAGAACCTGATTATTGCCAAAACAACTCAGAGCAGTTATGGCTTGCCAATTTGTGTGACCTGGTATCTAATTTTTCTCTTTTCTAATCCTGTTTATATATCCACACACACACATTCAGGCTCACTCGGATGAAACCAATTACTAAGGGAAAAAGTCAAATGTATTTATTGTATTTATTGGATGTGTCTGTTGCTTAATTATCCATTGGCGAATTTGCACATGGTCGCAAAAAGGGCTGTGGATGACTGTGGAAAAGGATCAGCCATCACTTCGCACAGTCCAGAGGAGGTCACTGAGAAAATAAACAAAAGGAAAAAGAAAGTATCATTTCTTATTGGCATCAAGGTGAGACTTCTCTCTGTCTCTCTCTTTGTCTCTTCTGCCTTTCTGCATCTCTCTGTGTCTCTGACTCTCTCTGTGTGTCTCTGTCTCTGTCTCTGTCTCTCTTTCTCTCTCTCTCTCACACACACACATACACACATGCACACACAAAGTATGTTTTGCTTAACATAGAAAAGCTTAGAAAAAAAGATTAAATTCTTCACCAGTTGTTGTAAGAAATGTCAGAAACTCCATGTGCTCTGCAACAGATAATGATTTAGATGTTTAAAGGTATGTACTGGAAAATGTACTCTAATGTCCAATGTTCAGTAAGTCCATTCTTCAGCAGGGATTAGAGGCTAAGGTGGAAGGCAAGCGGATAGCTGAGATGGGATACTGTGAGGAGAAAGAATGAGATGACGTCTAAGGAAGTATTTGATAACTTTTTGTTTATCATTATGAGTAATTCAAATGAGCATATTCAAACTCCTGTGCCAGAGAATTAAGATACATTTTATATTTGACCTTCAATGACAAAGATGTACACACATTTTTATTACCAGTCATCCGTGTTTTTATGTTAAAAATCACTCATTGCAGCCCAAGTAGTTTTCTTCTCTTGTTTTCCCTCCTCGTACTTTAAAGTGATGTATCTCCACTGTGGTTTTTCTCTACTTGTTCTAATGATATATTTCTAAAATTTATGAAGGGGAAGTTGCTCTTCATAACGAGTGAAAGTGAGCACCCTTCCAAGGGCCTGTGCTCCAGCCAAACTGAAAACAGAACTGACAGACTTACTTTTGTCATTCTTCAGTTGCAGGAGCACTTAATTTTTATAATTTTATCCCATTGACATCCCTGAGATATAGAATGTGTATGAAGCTCTGGAAAGAACACAGATAGATTTTGAACTCGACACATTAAAATTCTTTCTTCTAGAAAGAACTTAATAAAATATATTTTCACAGTAATTATAAACTATTAAAGTATGATTTAGAGAAAACATTAAGTAAATTATGATCTACTGCTAATTAGCATTTATTTGGGAAAGGTACTATGGAAAAATAATTTAAACATAGTAGATTATGTTTTCATTACCTTTGGCTACAGAGAAATTAAAATGGTGACATGTATCTTGGGGATTGAAAGGGGAACGAGGTTATATACTTGTAGACTGAGCAGAGAAATATTAAAGATAAACCAATTTTAATTCTAAATTCTATTTTAAAAGTTATTCTGTAATAATTTTTATTACAGAATAAATGTTGCTTGCAGCTGGATTCACTGCAGAAGCCAAACAGTAAATAGATAGAGAGCCTGAACTCTCCTTCCTGCAGCAGCGATTTTTCACTGCGCTATTCCCTAAGGCCACTCTAGGTATATGAGGGGCACTAGTTCTTTTTATATGATTTGTGTATGTTCCCATAGATTGTGAAGTCTATTCCTGGGCAATTTTCAAGTTAAAATTGTGTTACAGCTACCCTGAAGGTTGTCATTTCTTGGTTTTTCTCTTGTCAGTCAATTCATAAGTGTTTATTAAGCCCCCATGGGGTGTACACGGAATCATACATGGTTTGAGGGTTTGTGTGTGTGTGTGTGTGCATGTGCGCACGTGAATTGTGTGTTTGTCTGCTTTCTGCTGTAGGAGCTTATAGTCTGTAAGTCAAAGAACTATCATGTGCATGTGTGCATGTTTAAGATAGTATTTTAATTACAGAACTTTAGAAGTTGGTTTCCTGTTTGGTTTACTGCTGTGAGAGTGTATTTTAATAGGCCTGCTCTGAAGTTTTAATCCTATTTACATACTCTGAGAAAAGCATAGCTTCAGGTGAGGTCAGGAATGTAACTCTTCAGCTGTCTTTTATTTATTTATTTTTAATTCAGATGTCTAATAACAAATGCATTTAAGTAAAGGATAAAGCCAGAAGGGCAGTACTAAGCTGCAACCCTGCCAGCAGCAGTCAGATCATTGTCAACACTGAAGTTTCCCAATAAGCACAGACTCTGATGCTGGACATTTTTAGGATGTGCCTGTTGCCTGTGCAAATTTAATCAGTGAATAGATGAATGACTCCACAGCCCAAAGCTGCCAATTCACATTTTTCACAAGCAATGAGTCAAACTATGTTTTACTTTTTTAAAGCAGTTTTTGCAAATTAATAGGAATTGAAAAGGAAGAAAATTTTCCAGAATTCCCAAAATTCCACAGATAAAGATTTTTTCTCTATAGGAATTATTTTTCCAGTCTGACCCTGAAAGCATCTGATGATATGTAGGTCCTAGGGTTGGCTTTTCAAACCTTGTTCATGCTCTTAAATTTATCTTTTTATCAGTCATTTGTGGAAAGGGTAATGTTCTTGAAAGTACAACGTGAATAGCTCTGAAAACAGATGGTGAAAGAAGAGTGGTATGGGCCTGACCTTCTCTCAGTGGCGGGTAATAGCCTCCTGACATTGGGCAGTCAACCCTGACTTGCTGTGGCTGGTCAGGCTCTTGATTAGTGCTCATTTTGACTGTGATTTTTGAGATGTGCATAACTCATTCCTAGCAATCCATAGCTAAACTACCAAAATTTCTTCTCCAACTTCTGTTCCTTGTCAATATGCAAAGGAGAAAGCAATGACTTGGGAAAGTGAGAGGAGCCAGTGCGAGGGCAAGGAGAGCCTTTGGTGACATATTCCTTATTTGAACTTCAATGTTGGTCTCTTTTCCTGTTGCAGATACAAATTTTGATCATTTATCCATAGCTACTCAGGGATGTAAAGTGTTTATGATAAGAGAATGTTCTTAGCAACTTGAAATATTGCAAGGTGTCATTATTTTCCATCAGATTATAGAATTTACCAACAGGGAATAACAGCACAATGTGAATTATTTTTGACTTGGTGATCAGCGGAGACTAATCCTGGCTAATGTAGGTAAGGAAGGATTGGTTTCGAAATACGTTGAGAATCTCAGGGTCCCCAGCAGAAGAGGCTTTTCTCCTGCTCTCCTTGGGTACAAGGTGCTAGAGCCCACTACATCTGTCACTCTATCCTCTGCCCATGACTTAGCCTCCTGAGCAATGGAGCCATCAGTGCCAGGCCTGAAGAAGCTTACTTTGCCCTTCTCCCTGTGGCCCTCATAGTTCTGGGATGCTGCACTTGTTCGATTGACTTCATCTGATCTCAATGTGCTGTCCACACTTTATTTTACTGTAAAGTGTTGGAATTCTCATATTTTACAGTGAGAGACAGAGACTGACATTTTACAGGTTATAAATGTTGAGGTTTCCTGAAATTAGAAAGGAGAAGGGCATTCAATTAAGCCCATAACCAGAAAGTCCACAGTAGTGTTAGGCATTATTCCTTATATAGAAAATGAACTGTAAGGTCTTAGGGGATGGATAAAAAGTGCTTCAGAGTGAATGACCTACATCAAGTGAATTTCTGTGTTACTTAAAATGAATGGGCAGGCCTACTGATTACAGAAGTATTAAACCCAAAGCTTTTGAATTTTAGTACACACTAATCTCAATTTTTTTAAATGTGTGTAATAGAGGGTCTACAGGGTCTTGCTACACAGATCAAAATCATAGTGATCCTCCTGTTTTCAGCCTCCCAGGCACTGGGACTACAGGTGCATGCCACTATGCCTAGTCTCATTTGCCCTGTGTGCCCCAGGGGCAGGGATCAAACCCCAGGCCCTGCCAATGCCTAAGCAGGTGCTTTAGTCCACTTAGCTATCTGGCCCAGTCAAATGTTTTTATCATGTGAAATTATTTTGTTATCACTAAAAGTCATATCAAAATGCTGTTCACTTGAACTCTGCTCCTTAAAAGTTAAATATAACTTCCTGTGGTCATCTGACTTCTGTCTGTGTACAAAACGTATAAATGGTCTGAAAGGAGGTAGGAAGGACTTGTTCAAAGCACAAAGAGGCCATCTGGGTGGTCTAGTAATTGCCTGGGAAGGAATTAATAATAGGAGTTCGGGATAATATAACGGAAACATTTTATAAATCTACTTACAAATTGGTAATAAGAATAATCATTGAAAGGTATAAAACTGCATTTCTTTTTCCAATAATTTAGATTCCCTGAACTCCACGTTCGTTTTTCTCTTACTGAATCATTAGTAAACTTAGTGAAGTGTAAGACCCATGCAAGTAATCCACATCTCTAGTAAAACTTTTGCATCTGAAGGCTCAGCTGTTAATTCTGCAATTCTAAATTAATATATTTATCCTCCCATCACTGTCTCCAAGGATTTTGAGAATTAATTAGAAACAAAATCACTTTCAGTCCTTGGATGTTACATTTTGTGCTGGAAAATATGAGATACTGAAGTGTTATTAATAATGACAAAGGTTCATCCAATAAAATAATCCAACTGGCTGAATTCTCACATGGTTGGTATTTTCTAATATAAATTACTGTAGGATTAGATAGTTAAATATTGAATATTGTCTCATTTAATGCAGTTCCATGAAATATTAATGATAATGATGGTTCTCTAGTTGGGAATACGGAGATGGTTTTTTACTGACTAATAGCTTTGGCTGGTAGCATAATACATTTTACAACATGATAATGAAGATATTTAAATGAAGGTGAAAAAGGAAGTGGCCACTGAATTGAGAGATTTCACATAAGTCAAAAGTGACAAAAAATTTTAGTTCCAATATTTTTCTCCCTCTTCTAATGACACCACTGTGATCATTGTAGATAGCTTTGAGGATTTGTTTAAGAAGAACAGATCTACTCCATTAAGACCTTGAAGAGGAGAGCCATTGATGTTGTTTAGTTGGCATGAGGTGGAAAAGTCTGAAAATTGGACTGGGCTTTGAGGGAAGGCTGGCTGTGTTGAGTGTGACAGCTGAGATGGGATTGTGATGAAGTCAAAAGAGAATTGGGAATGGAAGCAAAGGAAAGGCAAGGCAGAGAAGAAAAAAAGAAGTACAAAAGAGAAAGAAAGACAACAAAATAGCCCTGGAGAACCTCGAGGGTGCTTGGGAGTGAATATTTAACATCTAGAGTGAATACATTCTAAATGATATTTTCGTCTTCCTATCTCTCCCCGCCAATCTTCCTGTTTGACTTTCCTTCACGTTCTTGATTCTGCGAGTGTGTATCTCAAATTAGGGAGCCGAGGACTGATGGTAATAAATAGGGTAAGTGACTATTGTTGAAAGATTTTGTCATGAATGGAGAGTAAGAACATATACGCGGTCATCAAATTGGCTTAAATCGGGTGTTTGCAGAGTATTTTTCATTCTTCTTCTTTTTCCAGAAGAAAACTTTCATGTTTTTGAGATGATTTTTATTCAAAATTGCAGTTATCCTTGTTTCAGACCCAGTAATTTAACAGTTGCAAAGGCTCCCTTTTTTGTTCTGCATAGATAATATATGTGGTGTGAGTGAATACATTTTATTTAAAAAAGTGTTTTGGGGTTGTATTCTTTTAGCACAAACTTACTCCTTGATAAAGGAGCCAGCTATAATTTGCAGAAATGACTGTTTCTTTTTCTTTAGTTGTTGGATAATTGCTCTTTGTATACACTGTGAAAATGTTCATATAGACCAATGACAAAGCGTAGCAGATGCACTTGCAATTATCTGGAATTTAAGTAAATTTTGCATCTGATACACACAAAGCAAATGCTTTGTCCGGGCAGGCTCACATACTGGCATGTGGATTGCTGTGAATACAATGAGTAGATTTTTAATGGAAAACAAATGGAACTATTAGTAAGTCTTTTTTACTTGAAAAGACACTAGCTTTAGGCCTGGCCTCCAACTTATTCATATTCATAGTTGGTTCAGTTTTAAATATGACCTTTGGAATTGAAAAAAAAAATGCTTAAAAGAATATGTGTGGCAGTGTTTTTTATTGGAATATTATTCAGAGCTTCCTTGAAAAGGAACGGTGAAGTAAATATTAGTTTTGTATTCCAATTTTATTTTTTCCAACTATTACAGAAAACATTCAATTATTATAATTCTAAACATGTAAAGGGGGATTTCATATTATAAATAAATCATGCTATAGATAAAAGATAATTACTATGTTACTTTAACAACCTCAATTCACAAAGGACACCACAAAAAGGAATAGATAACGGGTCCAAATTCTCCTTCTTATTGTAAACAATGGGGATCTAGCCAGAGGAACAATTTTCTGCAAAAGCCTCTTTTCTGAATTTTTGTTTGAGATTAATCCTTCCACTGTGTATTTTTTGGTGTTGTCTGACTTACATAAGTGAGATCTTTGAAGGCTTAATCTTTTTCGCTATGTTTATTCTTAGAAAATATTAAATGTACCGAGCTACTTGGATTCTCTTAAATGCCTTCAGGTCTTATGGGAAGTTTAAATTATTTTTACTTCCAATGAGCAGGTTACAAATAATTGGTCCAGCGGACTTTTTCTTTCCTAGTTTGAAGGTGTTTTGTGCTATTCCAGCTTTTGAATGAGGCAAATTTCAAAAGCACCTCAAGCAATATAAAAGCGTCCCTATCTTGCTCACTTTCTGCTCAATCTGAAATGGAATCTAATAATAACAGGAGATCTTTTCTAATTCCTGTAAGAATCAGGAGCCTCTGGGGGGGGGTCTAAGGATTGAAACATTGTTTGAAAAAAAAAAGTGGATTTGAGAAGAAATTTATAAGAAAGAAAGGGAGAGCCTGCTAGAAATATTTTAGGCCTCAGTTAGAACAAGACAGATGTGTTGCTGCTGGAATATCATGCCTACGAAAATATGTCCCCTCACCTAAGTACTTTTTCAATAATAAAACATCACATTTCTTCAGCTAAGTGCTTTTTATGTAGAATATCGAAAATGACTGGAGATGCTCAGCTGTGCACAGTAGTTTACTTTGTATGGCTCACAGACTCCCCAAGGCAAATCCTAGTCACTCTAGCTTCCTCACCCCGTTCCCGAACTCCCCTCCCCTCCCCCTACTCTGACTTCCACTTTTAAAACTCTTTGCAGGCTAGCTGTAGGTTTTGAGAGGAACCAGGTGCTTTCCTTGGTATTTAAGCAACTTGCTATTTTGAAATTCCCTTAGAGAGCTGTGGGCATTTTTATTTCTGTGTCTTGAAGCATCTCTTTTCCTTCCTGAAGGAGAGACTGCTTACATAATACCCAGAAGCAGACCCTTGGGAACTGCCTAGCTATTTTATGGATATTTTGCAAGAAAAGGAATGCAAGGATTCGTGTGTCATCTGTGGCCTCCCACAGGGGTCTCAATTGGAGATATTTGCACAATAGCAGATTCTCAGAACGATAAATATATACAAACCCATCTTTCCAATTGGGAGGACTCAGTAGGAAGCAGCACCTAGGAGGAGGAGAGCCCACTAATAGCTCAGCCCCACAGAGATTCTTGAAGGAACAGCTCTGGAGCCAGGACCCAACTGTCAACAGAGCTTGCCAGGGAGACAGATGCTATGGTTGGAAGACAGTTTTCCTCAGTTAGATATTTTGTTCTTGTGGATGGCCAACCATGACTCATGGGGGAAACAGGAGAGAGAGAGAGACAGAGACAGAGAGAGACAAAGACAGAGAGAGAGAGAGGAGTAAATGAATCATTTTATTAAACTCTATTTAGAATTCAGTCACATAAGTAAATGTCAACCAGGTGAACTCACCACGAAACCACAAGTGTTGTAAAGGTGATTACAGGGCTTGAAACTCCTAGCAAGTGAGAAGGGTGTCTAACTTAACCCACAGATTAAATAACTGACACTATTTTGCAAGCATATTTGTGGAAATAGTCATATAGGAATTATAATACAGGCTCAAAGGAATCATTTCTTGCAAGGATTCAAAACATGGGAATTATTGTTCTATGAGAGGTGACAAGCTTGTTCTTCACTCTCTTTCTGTAACTGTGTATGTTCGCATGTAAAAGATGATCTGTGTTTGACTGTTCACTGTGGTTTTCTCTCTCTCTCCCTCCAAGCACATGTGTGTACGACTTGTCTACATACATATCACATCTGAACAGCTGTGTTCCATTAAGTCCGGGTTTCCATTGCACCCTGAATTATCAGCTTTCATCTCTATTTATCATTCACTTCCAGACCAGCTAATGCTGTAGCTACATGAAGTTGATTAGATAAAAGCAGAATATCTGCCGTCTGAAAGATAACAAAACGCAGTTTTGTGACCCATGTCTATGGCCAGATTGTGAGTTTTCTTTGGATTCTCAGAAAGGGGTTAGTTCTGTAGGCGACAGACTTAGTTTGCTCTATTTTCTTTTTTCTTTTTTTTCCTTTAAGATTCTTTGTTTCCTTTGAAAATAAACAAAAGAAAAGTTTGGCACCATTTCCCCTTTTCTGGCTTGTTTGGGGCTGAGTGCTTCAGGCACTTCTGGAGCCAAGTTTATTTCCCTGATCCACTCTCTAGCCTCCAAAACTGGAATAAGTTATGTTTTGGAGGGCCTGACAGCAGTCCCTATGCCAAAGCCTTGATATGCTATTTTTCTGATAGAGTTTCACAAGTGCCCCTTGTTAGATCCGCATGCCCTCTGTGAGCTGATATGGCAGGTAGCCAAAAGGTGTGTGTTTTGGGAAAAGGCAGGCTTTTATTTCTCCCCCACAATCAGTTATCTGGAGGGTACTCTAGGAAGTGAAAACCACAGCTGTGGAGCCAATTTAGAAAGAGTAATTCGCAATTGACTTGTGGACGCCGTAGCAGCCTCCTTGAGCCACTGGTGCTTGTCTGGCCAATATGGGACTGCCTGAGACGAGGCTCTCCATCCTGAAGTTTGCGTGTCTTTTGCTGTATCTCATGTCAAATCAAGCGCTAAGAGACGTCCTGTCAATTTGCAGCACTCCCTGGAGAACTCGGGATCGTGAAGACTGTGGGTCGTATTGATCCTGGAGTGACGGTGGTTGCATTGGTTCTGAGGTTTATCAAAACAACGATGACTTCTTCTTCTTCTTCTTCTTCTTCTTCTTCTTCTTCTTCTTCTTCTTCTTCTTCTTCTTCTTCTTCTTCTTCTTCTTCTTCTTCTTCTTCTTCTTTTAACAGTTTTATTCTTACTAGGGAATGAACAGAAAGGATGGATGATTCTGATAGAAGTGCCAGGGAGCTTGATTTTTTTACATTGCTTTTGCACACACTGTACAGTATGTGCTCCATAAATGTCTGTTGAGGGAAAGCAACAAGGATTTCTTTAACTTTAGGAGAATAGGCCATGTATTTCTTTAAAGCCATAAGTGGATCAGGAAATGACCTTTGCTTCATGGATATATGCTGGAATTTGGATATTATACCTTTCCTTATTTTATAACTGCAGAAATTGCCACAACTAGGACTGACAGACTGATTCAGACATTAAACGTAAGTCTTAATGGAGGGACTTATGATAAATAGAACTGGAATGAATTAATTGTCAATCAGATGTTTAATATGAAGATATTTAACACTTATTTTGCTTCTCATTATCTAAAAGATGTGCTATCTTAGTTACTTTATAAAAATTACAACAACAGTTATGGCACAATAATATCTACTTTTATATCTGTGAATTGAAGAAGTGAATCATATCGCTCTTGAAATTACAAAAAAAGCCGATGTGATTTGTTTAATACAGAGGCTGACAAATTAACCTGCTCACAGGTTCAATCTGGTGCCTGCTTTTGGATGGCCGTAAATAAGGATTATTTTTTATTTTTTATTTTTAAAAGATTGAGGGAAAAATTAAAAGAACAATATTTTTTGACACTTCACAATTATATAAAATTAAAAGTCTGTGTTCATAAAAAAAAACATTTGACAACGTCACACCATGCTCATTCAATTGTATATTTTTGATGGCTACTTTAGCATGACAATAGGGACATTGTTATAGTCAACGAGACTAAAGTACTATATGGTTCTTTATAGGAAAAGTCTTCCACCTCTCAGCCAAGGTGTGTTTGTCAGTGGTTAAAAAATCTCATAGGCAGACTAGATAGCTCAGCTGGCTAAAAAGCCTGCTTAGGCAGAGCACAACTGCCAGGGTTTGATCCAGAGCATGCTGTGCCAGCCTTGCCTCTGGGGTACACTGGGCTGGTGAATGAGACTATGAGACTGGGTATGGCTGCACACACCTGTAATCCCAGTGCTTGGGAGGCTGAAAGCGGGAGGATCATTATGAGTCCAATATGTATGGTGAGACCCTGTAGACCTTGTAGTAAATACATCTAAAAATAAATAAATAAAAGACAATGTGGTAATACCTGTACTCATTTTTCTAGGATTATATATATTTTGGGATTTAGCCTGCTTTGTGACTTTGAAATCAATGCATTACTGAAGTTGTGATTCAAAGGAAGATTTTAGACCTGATGGATGAGATGACATTATGTCTAAAGTTAGCTCTTGGCTTTATGGCAGACTGAATGTGGAGGATCAAAGACGCATTCAAGGAAAAGGGTCCTTAGATTAGGCTTGGACCTGTCATTACTTTCTTTCTCCACTCTCTGGAGTCAAGCTGGACTAACTATACACTCTGCTTCTGCAAATATACACACAACATTTATTTTTGAGTCTTTTTTTTTAATCAATGAATTATCCAGGTATTTATTACCAGTCTCTGTTCGCACATCATCCATACCTTCCTCTTAACCCTGCCTCTGTGTATTTAGGAGCTAGGAAAACCATATTTATATGTAGTTCCTCAAGAATCATGTTGGAAGTACTGTGAAGTGTCAGGGACCACATAGATACCTCAAGTTCTTCCAGTGGTAAGAAAAAACACAAAGCAATCACTTCAATATGAAGCCTTAAGTATATATGAGCTAGCAGGAGAAAGAACTTGTGATGTTAATTGTTCTGACGTTCTCAATGTTTTATGGGAATCACATCATGTATGTAGTCCTTCAAAGAATCTGTGTCAGCTTTCCATTGCTCTAACAAAAGACTAGAGATGATCAACTTTAAAACAAGGAATGCTTATTTTTGCTTATGGGTTTGAAGGTTTCTGCTGATGGTCAGCAGGTCAATTGCTTTTGGGCTTGCAAGAGGACAGCATATCAAGTGGGAAGAGCAGGCTGGAGAAGCCATCACTTCCCAAGTGGAAGTACAAGAGAGGGCAGGAGGCAAGGATGTTAGTGTCCCTTTCAGGGTCGTGTGCATATGTCACTTCCCAGAGTCTAAACCCCCTACCAGAGGGCTGGCCAGATAGCTTAAGGACTAAAGCACCTGCTTAGGCAGAGTGCAGCAGCTGGAATTAGATCCTAGGTATGCTGTGCCAGCCCCACCCCCAGGGCATTCCTGAGATGGTAATTGAGCCTGTAATCCCAGCCCTTGGGAGGCTGAAAACAAGAGAATCACTACAAATCCGATCTATGTAGTGAGACCCTGTAAACCCTGCACTAGATACAAAATAATTAAACAAGCAAAGAAACAAGCCCTCTACCAGGCACTACTCAAAAGTTTCATTGTCTCCCAGTATTATCACAGGTTGGGGCCAAGCCTTTTAAATGATGGATCTTTGTGCAAACACCTAAAGTATAACAGAATCCCACGAAGTTATCATATTAATGCTCTTAATTTCAAGAGAAGGAAACTGAGTCCAAGAGATTTTTCTGGCATTACCTAAAACTTAAGTGATGGAGCAGAAGTCGGACCCTAAGAGTATAGTTATTGAAAGTTACCACGGACTAATGTTCCATGTCACCCTTCCTGAAACGTATGAAACACTTTTATGCATACAGGATACTGTCGATGTGGTATAAACGGCTGGGCTTCTGCGTTTAACTAAAATAGAAAGAAGGAGTTCAAATGAATGATGCAGGAATTGGGTGCAGACAAGGGATTCCTAGCTAAATTATTGTACACAGAGGCACACAGACCAGAGAACTAAGAGGGGTGTGGCAAAAACAAGTCACCTCCATTCACTAAGTCTGTATCCCACTGTCAGTAGAAGACAGCACTAAAAACTATGGGAATTAGATAACTCATTAAGACTTTGATTCATTCATCAAAGATTTACTGAACTTGTGTTAAATATGAGGCACCGAGTTTAGCATGGGGGTAGTAAATAAGCATGCAATTTTATGGCCCAGTGAGATGAAATGGACAAAAAGTATATATTGAAAAAGAGAGATAAAGATAGCTTTGTAAAATGATGAGGAATTTAAGGACTCTGGGAAGTGACATACGTACTCAGGTGTGCATCTGCATGCATGTGCATACCAATAAATTTGCATAACTGCAACAAGGAAGCCTGCGCGGAAGTCATGAGATTTGAGCTCCTAACTCAAAAAGAAGTCCTCAGGCATTTGCAGACATATTGGCTTCTCACAGGTGAGAGAAACACTGAGTACAGAGCCTCTAACATGGGCCTAGAAATGAAATAGGACAACAATAAGAGAGTTCAAGACAGAGAAGAACAAACCATAATGAGACAACGGAGATGTTCAGTGACCAGATCATGAAGTGCCTGTGTGGGAAGGAATTCCTAGATTTTTATTCTTAAAAATAACTGGAAGAGTTTCATCGTTGAAGTGCTGTATTTATAATAATGTTAAAGAAAAATTCTCCTTTAAATATTACTGTGTTTAAATGTTATCTTCACAAACTTAACTTTTTAAAAGACCAGGTATCCAACTCCAAGCTCCATTAATCAATACTGGAAGAAGAGGGAAGAGGACTGTTCTGAAATTACACCACAGGATACAATCAGCATGATTCTGATTTTGTCCTGAGTCTCCACAGGATACGCTATCCAGTGTCTTGAGTGACGTTTGAAGGAAAAAGGAAAGAGAAAAACACCTTACAGATTTTAATAGATATTTTAATCAGTCACAAAGACTGGGACTGCTTGGGATCCTGATGTAAGTTATTAAAAATAAATTAAATGGTTAATTAGAGAAGTACAAACAGAGACTGGCTGCAGTACTAAGACTTAAATTTGGGGGCAGTATTATGCACAGTGGCACCTCAGTCCATAAACTCTTTTGTTTGGGATCAATTTGTCTCACAAACAAAAGCTTTTGGGAAAAGCTTGTCTTTGTTTGAATATTCTTACACTGGTTAACAACCACGACTGTGGCCATGTGTCCGCCATAAACACAAACTTGTCCATGTTTCCAAGACTGTGGAACAAATTAAGTTCACAAACCCAGTACTACTGTGTCTTCTTAAAAGGTAGGATTGTCATATTTTATAAAAACATACAAATTTCTATGGATGAAATACCACCATAATTTACTTTAAAGTAATATTAGGATGGAAAAGATGAGATTACAGATAAAACATTATTGATCTTATTGAACTTAAAGAACTGTCATGTAAGTTTATAATGCTACTAAAAATTTAAACATTATGCTAATACAGTATATGCATTTTAATATATAATGTTGCAATATTTCTGCATATGTTTGGCACCTTGCACAATGATTTCTATCTGTGTGGTGCTGAGGATTAAACCCAGCCCCTTATTCATGCTAGCCAGTGCTCTACCATTGACTAAACTACAACTCCAGAACAACTTTTTATATTTTTAAAAAAATCTGTATTTTAAGAACAATGGAATGTAGAATTGGGATTTAGAAGAGGAGAATAATTAGCATATGCAAATATTTTCTGGACAAGAGTTAATGTGCTCAGGTAAAAGTGATGGTTGTCCTAAGTTGATGCAGATGGGTTACATTTGTATTTTTGAAGGCAATTAACAATACTTACTCATGTTGGTTTCAAGAAGTGAAGATAAGAGAAAAAACAAAAGTAACCTCTAGGGTTCCAGTCTATGGGTCTAACACATGGCAAAGCCATCAATTGAAATAATATCATTTGGAGAAAAATTGCCAGAACTAAATATAAAAAGTCATGTGGCTCTGCTAAACGCTAGCCAGGTGACAGGATTAGAAAGGTGGAGGCTTGGCATCAGAAAAACTGTGGTGAAAGGCCACCGTGAACTATGGAGTTAGATACTGTAAGCCTAGCTCAGTGAAGAAATAAAGATGGAATGGACAGAATATAAAATATCTAGACCTTATTTAGGGAGAAAAATCAGCATGACTTTAGGGAATGTTGAAAGCCCAGAGTACTTCCAGGATTCAATTATTCTTGTGAGGAGTAGTACCTGTTGGACCAAAAATCTTTCTGACATAGAAGCTGAGCTGATTTTGATGACATCGATAGAAATGTTCATGATTCAGAACTGGAAGGAACTGGTGTGGTCAAGACAGGAGCAAAGCTTCTCAGGGGAGCTACAAAACAAAAATATAAAAGATTGGAAAGAACCACAGTAGAGATGGAGGATTGGGGAATGTCAGAATTTCCATCCTGGGCCGAGAAAGTGGAAGCCCAGGAGAGGTTTGAAAATGGACAGAAGACGATAATGCCATGAGAGTAAGGCTGTGAAACAAAGGCAGAAATAATTTCAAGAAGCAAGAGATCGTCGTCGGTTATCTTATATATCCCAGTAGAGACATCTGCGAGATCTGGACTGGGAAGCATTCACACAGAGTTAGCCATTAAGAGCCAGTGTTCAGTTCTAGCTGTTGGTTTTCAGTCAGTAGAATGTAGTGCTAAATTGGGTTAGGCAGTTAAAGGAAATTCAGAAAAGGACAACGAGGATACCAACCTGAACAAAAACTGTGTGAAAACCGAATGGACATTTAGAAGATGAAAATCTCAGGATCAGTTTTTACAAAATAACCACGTATTTGGAGCATCAGAGTGTCTCTCTTTTGAAATTAATGATGGTAAATTCTATTTTCGAGGCTGAGCTGCACAGTAAGACACTCTACCAAACACATAAAAAATAAAAATAACAATAAATAAATAAATTCTATTTTAGTTTGTTTTCTGGAATTGAATTATTTACGTGAAGCTTATAATTCACATGTAACAATTTGAAATTGTACTTTGAAAAATTTTAGCTCAACCTTTGCAACCCAGAAGTCCCCTCTATTAAACTTATTGTATAGTATAGTGGTTATTTAACAAAAAGTCTGACAAGATTGTAATAGATAAAAAATTTATGTACAGAAAGAATATATTTGGGGATTATTACATGTTTGCTTTTTTCTGGTTTAATTTTTTGATGTGGAATCATTTAATAGAATAGAAATAATAGATGGGAAAATCTGGAGTAATGCTTTTACTCATGGTATTGCAGGGCCTTGTACAGTTTATGTTTTATAATGATTGAATGATTCAGCCTGTGATTACAGGTTCAGTTGTGCTTTTTGATTTCCTACTTTTATAAATATAAAATATTTCCAAAATTTGGTAAGATGGTCTAAAACATTTTATTATTGACTCATGTGGCAGTCCTCTACCCAATAGACTTTATTGCTGACTTTTGTGTTTTAAAAATATCATTCTTTTCTAGAATTTCTAAGACAATTTCAAAAGCTACTTCAATAGACTTTGAAAAATCTAGAAATAGTATATTTCACAATATTCCTAATTTGATGAGCAGTCCTGGACATTTAATGTTAAGACTTTGGCTTCATTATCTTCGTGGTTGAAAGCCTTGGCAAAATAGTACTGAAGTTTGATAATGGAAAAGAAATTGCCTCCAAACACTAAAAGTACCATGGGTTACTCTCATTTTTGTAATGCTTAAGGAAAAAATTATTGTCAAGGCATTCATATTTCACATTTTTACTTTCAAGTGTGTATGCAATAATCTTGGTTCTTGAACCCCTGTTACTTCCCATTTCAGGGCTGTACTGCTCTGACCTCTGGGCTGGGGCAAGATTTGATGCTTCCCATGCACTTCTCCCCTTATGTTTCATTGCATGAAAAGAGCATTGGCTGGAATCTTTACAAATGGGAATGAAAGGAAATTAACATTAATAACAAACACAAGGTACATGTTCCTTACTTTGTATCCTCTCTGGCCATTGGGGTTCATTAAATGTTACTCTTCTCCAAAGCAAGTTGCAAACTCCTTCTTGTCACACTGTGTTGCAGATATTGCTATCCATGTTCTCCAGCAGAGCAGCCCTTTGAATCCAAAGAAGTAGCATCATTGTATCAGAGGTAGTGATTGGTTTATGTTGCAAAGCACAGGGTTCAAGCTGGTAGCTAGCTGGAATTTGAGGGCCCTTTCATTTTTTTGCCTTTTCTGTATAGACAAATCTCTTTGGAGTTTCCAATTGGCTGTTTTATGTTTCTTTCTGTTGCTTCTGGTTTTACATATTCAGTGCATCATTTATGGAAAGAGTTACTTGCTTGAGTTGATTTAATCCATATCATATAAAACTTCTTTTTTGAACTTGTATCAAATTGATTCTATTATTCACAATAATATTTTACCCTTCTTGTAACAGTAAAATGAGAAGGGATATTTTTGGGCGGACTTCTTAGTTCATGTGAAGGACGACAAGGAAAAAATAGTCTTTTATAAATAAAAGATCATTGCACAAGCATAGCCATTTCATAGCTGTAAATCACTTTAAAGATCGGAGAAAATTTAGTTTAAGCTAATAATGGTAGAAATTTGGGCTCGAGGAAACAAAATGACTTGAAAAGAATATATGTAACAGATTACTTACATGAAAATAGCCTTATGATGCTGAATTATAACTATTTTTAAATAAAATAACACTGTTAAAAGTCTCATCTTAGAAAAAATGTAAATACCCATAGTTATTTTGAAGTAAAATAAATTATAACCACTTGAAATATTAATAAATACTAAATAGTAATA
Organism: Ctenomys sociabilis; assembly: GCA_004027165.1. NCBI lineage: Eukaryota > Metazoa > Chordata > Mammalia > Rodentia > Ctenomyidae > Ctenomys > Ctenomys sociabilis. The sequence goes on along the minus strand of PVKA01005662.1, from coordinate 40,751 downwards.
ATATTTTGTAATTATTGCAGGAAGCCTTTGTTCTCAAGGAACAGTACACTTAAAAGGTCGCTTTGCAATGCTAGGGATTTTTTACTCTGAATTTATGTTACCTAAAATATTCAATAAGATTAATATATTTAAAATTCTTTCTATTTGATGGCTTTTCCATAAACCCCTGTAGGACTCATTTGCAGATCTGCTTTGAAGTTAATTTCATGCAGATTTTTCTGATTTGTACTTGTGGTAAAATATTGTTAAGCTAAAAGAAAAATATCAGAAAAACTCAAATCTTCAAAAGTTACCATTTACTTCATCTTTAAACCTTGCAAGTGATACCAAGTACTTCAAGTCTCTAATAAATTAAACAGACATGATAAAATCTTGCTATGAATTAATATAGGATACAGGAGAATTGCTGCTTAATAATCCAGGTGTCTTCACCCAAGAAGACTTATTAAGATACCTATCACCTCATTAAAATATCTGTACAAATAAAAACCTCATCTCAAGGGTTCTTTTCCTTTTAAACTATAATTTGAATAATTGGGGGAAGGGCATTTCCATTATGCAAATCATGTCAGGTACCCAAATCAGACTTGCTTTATTGTCAGTGAATAGGTCAATTTGTATTTCCTCCTTACAATTTGAAGATTAAGTTGAAACTGCTTCCTGGCATAAATGGCAAGCTTCTCTCTGTAGCACAAACTTAATTTATTATGCCAAGGACTTACTTAAAACTGCAATGTATGTTTGTCACTGACAGTCATCATTTGGTGATGGTAGGTAAGGTAAAAGTTGTCTTTTTTAAATGTCTTAAAAACCATAATAGCAATTTGAAAGTATGTGTAATGCTAGGGCAAGACAGTTGACAATGCTGCGTGTGTTTCATTTTTAGAAATATAATAACATTTAGTGTTTAAATGCTTAAACTGATCATTATGAACGATGAATTCATTGTGCAGTTGTATGTGAAAGGCTTTCTGTAGCGCATGTACTCTTTTCAGATAGTTATTATTCACTTGGAGTGTGTCTAATGAACATTTTAGCTTCTTACTTAGAAAATATACTCAACTCTTAGTTATAGGCTTTTGGATTCTCTAGTTTGTGGATTATCTGTAACAAAATGTTAATCCCAGCCATGATTCTGAGTCAATTCCTTTGCTCAGGAATTGTAATTCTTTTTTAATATTAGCCTTAGGGGTAGAAACATGATTAGAAATGCAGAATAATGCTTTCATTCAAAACCAATTAAAACAACTCCTAGATTTTCCAACATAATGAGTAATTCACAGCACTGCACTTTTCCATTAAGATAGATTAAGTTTGATGCATTGAAAGATGATTTAAAATTTAGTCACTGAAATATTTTTCAAGAAATATTTGGTTTATTTTTACTGATGAAGAACATGCTTAATTTTGTCTTTAGGGAAAAAAAAACACTGCGCTTATATCTTGCAAAGTAAAAGTTCAGTGTAAGGGTTTGCTCTGTTAAAAAATCCATGTTTTACCTAAATTATGTCCTATCTGCTTTAGGTTGTCCATTTGTTACCTTTTAATGAAGTATCATTTTAAAGAATATAGAGAAAATATTCACTTAAAAAGGTATTTATCTACTGCAGTCTTAGGTAATCTGGCATATTTTAATTCAGATGAAGAAAAAGTTTGTTAAACAGAAGATAGTCAAAGGCATTTCACCCTATAAATGTACACCGTATTTACTAGATTCTTGAATTTTTTTTACTTTGTAGTGAGCTTTGTGCTTAAAACCTGATGGTGAATGTTATTATCCAGTGAATAAGTGCTTGGCCTATTATTTTGATCTCAGTGGGTTAGTTAGTGATGAAATAAAACTTGATGTATACAAAGATTTTTAATGGGTTTTGAGCTTGCACTGTGTGTGTGTGCATTTCAGTCAGCATGCTGTACTGGGCTAGCGGACCTTGTGTTGTCGAATGTCAAAGCAGTGTTTGTCTTGTCTGTGTAGCAAGATTGTGCAAAGGTAGCATGGGAAGGAAGCCTGTCAGATGTGCTTTAAACTGAAATAAAAAGAGTCCTGTCTAGCCGTATTTTTCACCTAGGGCCCACCTTTGAACTGACCTTTCTTTCTAGCTTTTTTCTCTAGGACAGTTGGAACAGAGTCAGGATAAATATGCGAATAAATGAATTTTAAAAGGTCACTACAATGTCTGAAATTCAGAAAAAGAAGTATAAGCAAGGAAATTTCTTAAATAATAAAATCTAAAGAGTTTTTTTTTATTATTCTGTTAGAAAGCAGAGTCTCTGCTGCCTCACTGTTTCCAAGGCAATGCAGCAATACGGTACGGATTTCAGCAAGGGCTTTCTTGCGCTACTGCCTTTTGCTGCTTCTGTGTGTAGCATGTGTCAGACCATAGAAAGGTATCTGGAGTGTTTGGAAGGATCGGTGGAGTATTGGCACTGCCCAAAGAGTGTGAAGAAGCACCCCCCTCATGCCGGGGAACCAGGGTGATACATTTCTTTATTGTACCAATCAGAAAATTGCTAGCTTTTAATGGAAACTACATAAGATGCTGAAGGATCTCCAATGATTTCTAGCAATAAAATAATGTTGGGATGTGGCTCTCTTCTCACAACTGCAGACTAGGGTAGTGTGGCTTTTGTGACTTCCAGGGGTGCTGAAAAGATAAACTTGTTCTGTGAATAGTATGTGCCCTATTAAACTTATAACAGGGCTGCAATATCTGATACTGTATTTTTTTTTTTTACAAACATGAATCTTTACTCATTTTAATCTCTGTGGTTAGAGTTGCTAACAGTGCACAATTTTCCTTGTTTTAGTTGCTGAGTCTTTAAACCAGTTATGGTAGGAGATGATAGAACAAACAGAAATGTGGTCTCAGAGTAGCTTTCCTACCCCTAAAGAACCTGCAGATTTGAGAACAAACATGAGTACAAACTTCATCTTTGGAGCCCTCCTGCAAGCCCTGAACTTGTATAGCGATGGCCAGGCATTCTCTCTTCTCTATAAAAAAGTAGATAGATAGATAGATAGATAGATAGATAGATAGATAGATAGATATAGGTATATAACTAACATCATATGTAATATATAACACATGTGGTATATACTATAACATAATTTATAATGTACAAAAGTATGTAATTTTTTTTGCTAAAATGCATGAATTAACAAGAACTTAGATACCTTGTAGGGAGGTCAGTTTGGTGGATTTCACAGAACAAAAGGAGGTGCATACTGTTTTCCAGTGTTAATCTTTCAGTATCACTAACTCAGTGAAGCAAGTTGCTTTGACTCTGTATTTACTTGCCACAATCGTCTCCCTCACAAAGCTGCTTTATAACTTGATGTGGCTTACTTGATGAAACTGTTAAAGCATGACACCAAGAGCAAGTTTTAAAATAGTGAAAAGAAAAAAAATAAACCTGCAGTATTCCCATAATATAGGCCTAATATTATTGCTAGATAATGCCATAATACTCCTAAGGAAATGCATTTTCTAAGCATACATGTGTATATGCATTCAGGAGTGTAGGCCCATGGCATATTCAACTGCAGGGAAGAAGAATCAGTTTATACTGGACTGCATATTTCATTTTAAACATTGTATTAAAACATGTTTTAAGTCAATAATTTGTTTTTCGTTTTTTTACATATTTGGTACAGGGTCTCCCTATGAAGCTAGGACTCATAGTGAGCCTCCTGTTTTCCTCCCCAGTGCTGAGATCACAGGCATTCACCACCACTCCCAGCTTGGTCACCTGCTCAGTGCACCCCGGGGACAGGGCTGTCACAGCATGCAGGCCTGGGGATCGAACTCTGGTCCCTGCACTTGCCAGAGTAAATGCTTTAGTCCACTGAGCTATCTCACCAGCCCAATAAAATTTTTAGAAACATAATTTAATGCCTGTGCAGTATACAACTGTTTAGTACACATTAATTCATTTACCTACTTTCTGGTTACTGATGGCTCTAATTTCATAATTAATGAAGGTGCCTGCATTTTGAATATTTTTGAATAATAATATTTTGAATATACATCATATATTCTGTTGTTGTTGTTTTATTTCCCCATTGCCCAAAATGCCAGGTCTACTTGCCTATACTTTTAGGATCACATATATATCCCACAGACAATGTCGCAACTCAGAGCAGAAAGGACAACCCTGTTAATGTGGGGAAATATTCTAATCTGCACCTTTCTAATCTAAGGAAAAGAGTTCATGAACTACAGATATGTAGTTCTCTGTATGTCTCTCTGTTGGCCTTTCCTATTGTCTTCTTGTCCTCCACCATCCTGGTAATCTTGAGGTAAACACGTGTATATTTGCTGGGGGTACTGGGCTTTGAATCCTGGGGTGCTGTATTCCTGAGCTACATCCCTATCCTCTCATTCTTTTATTCTGATAGAAAGTCTTGCTAGCTAAATTGTCCACACAGGTTCTAACTTGCAATCCTACTTCAGTCTCCTTGAGATTACTCATGACAGGTAAATATTGTTTTATATATAATTTCACACTTTACTATAGCATTTTATGTATAAATAATTAATTAAGGCTTCTCCCCAGCCCAGCTCAATACCATATTGACTTTCATCATTCATTTCATTCCCAAATCCCCCCCTTTACTTACATATTATAATCAACCTATAGCTAAATGAGCACACACAATCACTCCTCATAGTAGTGCGTAATGAACCATCATTCCACAGGTGAGGATGGATCTTTCTACCCTGCTTGTGCCTATGGCTTTTGGTGCCCTCAGTTCCAGCAGGCAGTACGTGCTTCTCCCTTAGGCTTGAGCTCCAGCAGCCAGGGCTTGATTTCTGTTCTCTTAGGGGCTTCCTGCAAGAAAGCAAGAAGGCCAGGTGTGGGAGTCTACCAGGGACAATGCTGAATGACAGTGAAGCCACCTCCAAAGGGTGGTTGTGCAACTGAGCCGGAGTTACCTTCCGTGGGACACTGGGATATTCCCTCAGATGGCAAGCTAACCTCTTTTCTTCTCTGCCCTCTTTTCTACCTGTCTTTTTTGGGAACACTTCGGAATAAATGCTTTTCACAGGAATCCTATCTCAGGGTCCATTTGTGCAGCACTTACTATAAGACACAGCATGTATGTCCTACTTTTCTTTCCTGTTAACTGATATTCAGTAGCTTTTGGCTCTTACAGTCTTTCCTTCAATGTTTGAATTTGTACATATGCCCAGGTATGCATCTATTTATCTTAGAGTCTTTCTCACAGTGAGATTGTTGGGAAGTGTATATAGTTTGAGTCCACAAAATGCAAGGCAGCTGGCAGTAACTCTCGTTTCTTTCAGCAATAGAGAGAAGAGCAAGCCTGTCCATTTTCCTATTATCTTAATAGCCCTGGAATTACCAGACTTTTTCTTTCAATTTCCTTTATTTTTTCCTCATTTTTCCCTCTGCCTCTCTCCACTTCCATCTCTCTTTGCTCCTGCCTCATCTGTTTCTCTCCTGTGCCTCCCTGTGCCTAACTCTTCCTTTTTGTAGTGCCAGGGTTCAAACCTAGGCCTCCGTCTACATTAAGAATGAACTACCACTGAGTCCTGCCTCCTATCCTCTTTTTCATTTATCTTAATCTAATAAATCAAAATCAGTTTACTCTATTGCTACAGTCATCATGTCTTCTTTAATTTGTGGGCTTAGTTCGGGAGTTCTCGGGTTTGCCACCTGTAGCTCTATAAATTGGTAGATTACTGTTTCTATTCCTTTTTATTGCATAAATTGCCTTTTACTTACATATCTGTAGGCTTGTTTACGTTGTGATGTCTTAACACTGTGTCTGCTGCATGCTAACACTGTTTTCTTCCAGTTGTCATTTATTTAGACATTGTCTCAAGTATCATTTAGAAGGAGATGAAGGTAGAAATACCAAGGCGATTTCTAAGGAACCATCCAATGTTCTGGAATATGCCTGGCCACCTGGCTTGTAGGGTACCGATGTACACATTTGTGAATCATATGCATTCTGATTTGGGTCAATGTGCACAACTGGAGTGAACCCAGAAGGCCCTATTTATAGCGCTTTAGGGATTCCCCCAACAAAGCTTTTAGCATCTATCCTGCAGGATGGCCCACTTACCACCCTGCATTCCACATCGAAGCGTGAAAGGAGCAAAAAGCAGCAGAGGCCTGGCTGCCCAAGTGTGTGGTTGTCAAGCGCTCATAAGAACACAAGCTTCCACCAGAAAGTGGGAGAGGATCAGCTCCACTGCGCCCTGGAGCCAACCCAGTCACATCCCTCAACAGCAATGGGAGCTCCAGAGTGACAGCATAGGCTAGAATTGATTAAGTGATCAGATGCTCACATACACACACACATACACACACACGAGATGCATGCATACACCATGGTGTCAGTGTCTATTTCCCTTCCCTCCCACAGTCAATCTGAGCAAAGGACTAGAAACATTTGCTCATGCCTCTGTGCTGCTCATCTTTCCTTTCCTTTCCTTTCTGACCCATTCATCAATTGTCCATATTGCTGTTTCTCTCGGCCAATGTTTAATGTCAAAAGTATACAATATTCACTGTGCAAAACAAATAAATGACTGCAAAATTAACATTTTCTCAAGTACACTTTTATCATTGGAATAAAGTGTTAAAAATGTCTAATTAATCACATTTAAGCCAAGTATTTCCGTATCTAGTTTGTAACCTGAATGATAGAATAATTATATGGCATGGTCCCAGGTTTATGGAAATAATCTTTTTAATCTCCAAATTCCTCAAAGCTTCTTTGGCTGTGGGCTTGTCAAACTTGCTCTTTATTGATCTCTGCATTTCAACTCATGCACATAAAAATTTTTCCCTTGATCACAGTAAAGGAGCAACTCTGTGATATATACGTTTCCTAATTAAAGCTTAAATCTAGTTCTTTGCAATTGCCCTTCTGAAATGTTGGAACCACAGAGTGAAATATTTTTAACTTTCTTCCATCCATCACACTGGTTTTTAGATTTGCTGGCAATGTCAGCCAGAAATGTATTTGAATTAGGGGCATTTTTCACAGAGATGTGTAGTAACCTTCTTAGATGGGTAAGTTAGTATTACAGTTATCAATGGAATTATCCAGGAGTGTACTTGGATTCATTGTTGAATGTAGGCTGTAGTTTTTCATTGTTTGGTTGTAACAAGAAGCATAGAAGCACCACAGAAGGTGATGAAGGATGATGACAGCACAACAGCAGGATTATAGGAGCAGGTGGATCTTTGAGGAAGGCGCGCCCTGTCCAGAGAAGCATCCATGTGGCTCTCACAGCCTGTTGGTTAAGTGAAGAAGGGTAGGAGAACTACCTGATAGTATGTAGCGCATTGCTTTTTAGCAAATAATCAGCTATTCTAGAACAAGTCAAGACCTACTTGGATAGTTAATAAAGTCGGCTGTTCTGCCACATTGTGGCTATTTTGGTAAATCTTCTGTGACATTAGAGCTAGTCTTCCTTTAAAATTTTTACCTTTCTATTTCTGTATAGCTTTCAAAGGGCATCTTCTACTTAAGTAGGACAAAGGTTTTTGTCCTTATTTATTCTCATTTGTGTGTGTGTGTGTGTGTGTGTGTGTATGTGTGTGTATGTATGGTGCAATTTTTACTAATTGAAGGCTGATACTTTACTGTGTTATCTGTGAAGACAATAGCTTTTTGGAAAAAATACTATTTAAATGATTCAGTAGTAAAGGGCTTTGCCAAACCCTTTATAAACATGACACAGTTCATCCCCATAGCATCCGCGGGTGTGAGATAGACTGGTTATCCTTCTTTGAAGACATAAATGTATGGGATAAACACAAAAAACATTTAATGACATTGTCAAGCAAATAATATACACTGGCTAATAAAATGAAATTCAATAAATCCTTATTTGAAATTTAAGATATTCTGAAATATAATCTCTATGGAAAGATGACGTGCATGCTTTTTGGCTCTTGGAGGAATTCAGTGAACAGATTAAATTACTATGTCTCCTGTTGTGCTTGTACAAGCAAATGGTTAACATCATCCATCCTAGTAACTTGGAGAGAAAAAAAGCAGTAAATCTATAAACTACTATGCAGTGATTAATTCCTCTAAATTATTTGGTTCTATTACTCTCATTTAATACACTAGGTCTTTGTCACATGAAGTCCGGCTTGGGCCAAGCTATGGATCATAATGTCCATAGCTTCCAATGTGAATACCTAGATGTGGGAGATTTATTCATAGGGGCATGGACACATGCAGAGTTTCACTATTTATGAAGAGACACATCCTGTGCTTGAAAATAGAGACTTACATATAAATAACAGCAAGTGGCAGTGTTCTTTGATCGTTTTCTAAGGAAGACTGAGGACCTTGCTTATAATGAAGAGCCATAAACCATGTGCCTAAGTTCAGGTAGGTGCAGGCAAGAGGGAATTTCGCTTATTATATATACTTGGCAATCGAGGAAGGCTTAGGAATCTTCTTGTCACTCGTAAGAGGAGAGGAAAAAGCCACCCCAAAGCTAGAGGTTTTATTCCCTCTGTGAGAAATTAAGATATATGTTGATTCCTTCAGTAAGCCTACTAGGCAAGTGACAGGGTTCATAATTTCATTTCCTATGGAGAAACTGAAATTGGTAGTATAGATTTATGTCACAGGATATGATTTGTTATTAGATTACTTCTGTCTTCATTGCGGACATTCAGACTCCTGACTTGGGCAAGGGCATTGTTCTCCTAGTTGTGCAGCAGCTAAGGAACACTGTCCTGTGGGTGGTTGTTAGTGAACCCATTCAGCTCAGCCTTCTGCTTGTTCACACTGTTGCCATCAGTATCCTTGTCCATCTCTTCCTGGAGCAGTGCCTTGCAGTGAGCATGAAATCAGAATGTACAAGACAAGAAGGAATCCGGCTGGGAGAACGTCTTCCCATGTTTTCTCTCTAGGGGTCCTGTTTTATGGCCCAGAGCCAGCTCTCAGAATGTCAAGCTCTCACAAAGATTATCACTGTGATTTCTGGGTGTGGCCACAGGTTCCGTTCTCATTCCACACTGTCCTCTGCTCTCTGCATATCTCTGTGATGTCAGCACCTGTTCATTAGACACCTGCAACACTTAAGGCACGCCATTAATTCTGGAGACATCACAGTGGCCAAGGCTGGACAGATCTCATCACTCTTGTAGTTCATGTTCCCATGAGGAGATGGATAATAAAGATAACATCTAGTAAGCAGGGTAATATCATATAATGGTCAGGCTGCTGCAGTAATGAAAACACAGCACTTCCTGTACTCAGGAGAGAACTCCAAGATGAAGGGGCTTGTGGTCTGAGATCTTAGTGAAGAGGGGTCACTCATGAGTTTTCAGAAGGAAGAGACTGCTAGACAGATAGATTCCAGGGTTCAGATGGCCACTCGTATCTCCTGTACATTGCCTAGAATCACTGGCCAGGAGGAGTAGTAGATGCTGATGTCCTATGCTCCTCTGATAAAGCTGTGCTAAGAAATATGGGCTGCATCTTCCAAGAAAATTTGGAGGCCTTTAAGAATGTCTCCAAAAGGCTAATTCATTTGCCTGGCCATAGATGCACCAGTGGGGACATTTTCAATCAGCAGCTGTGTGTATATATGTGATTTTTAAATAAGTAGTTAGTTCCGTAATATGAAGTGTTGATTACTGAACTCAGGACCTGAGACACACTAGTCAAGTACTCTGACAGTGAAGACACCCATAGGCCTACTTTGTAAATATTTGTGTGAAGATAATATTATTTGTTAATAGTGACCATGTATAAATTAGAACTTGTAAGATTGGCTTTTTAACAGAAGCAGGAATGTATGGAGTGAGAAAGTAAAGTGAATAGGGTGGAAGAAAGTGAGGTTCCAGAGGTGTGCAGGCACCAGGACCTGCGGGGCTTTGTAAGGAACATGGACAGTATTACACATACAAAGAGGACCCTGGGTGATCTTGCTCTGAGCAGGGTGTAATGGAAACTGACTTCAATAGTATTTTAATCCTTCATTCCCTTTCTTTCCCTCATGACCTGAAGCATTTCTGAGTGTGGGTTCCAGGAACCTTGACTCCTCCATGCATAATCATATAGGCCATAACTAGAGTCCTCACACAGTGAGGTGCCTCACACAGACTGTCTTCCAGAAGCATCCATTGCCACCATTCCCGTCTATCCCCAGTGAACATGACTCATTTGCTGGACCATGGTATTCTGATCAGGAAATGAACAGATGCCATTTTGGAAGAAAAACTGCAAGTGAATAGTTCACCTAGAGCCTGGAGGGAGGTGGTAGGCATGACTGTAAACTGTGCAAATTTGCTTCCAATCCAGGGTCTGTATTGTGAATATGAAATGATGACTAGAGTTATAGTAATGCTTCCCAGAATACTTGCATGTGTAAAGGGATTCTGGAAGCTTCCTGTGAAAGCCTAGGAGACAGGCACATGTGTGTACCAGGTACTGTGAAACCCCCAGGCCGTCTGACACCTGAAGACCTAGTTCATTGTCATCACCTGAAGGAATCCAGGTGAAAACAATTTAGCAAAGTTTGTTTCATGAAAAAGAAAATATGACATTTTCCCTCTACATAGGGATCTTGCTGGAACTTGTTCCATCTAAGAAAACCAACAATTTCCCCCAAATGATCATGAGCCTTATAGGAAGATCTGGATGTATATTTTCAGAGCTAACATTTCAGTGTGTCATCAGATTGGAATTTGATGATGATTTTAAAAGAAAGATAAAAATAAGACATTGGATATTTTAGATTTAACCCAGTGAATAAGACTTTAGTGATTTGCTCTTAGTCCTGAGTTAAGGAAATGAAAACAAAACAAATTAAAACTAAAATGAAAAATAATTTAACCAAGCCAAGAAATCTGAATGCATTAACTTTACAGTATCTTATTTCCTTCCCATGCACTTTCTGCTTGCTCTGTTTTGTAAAAGGTTTGTCCCAAGAAAGAAGTCTAACTTCTGGATCAATTCATTGTTTACCTAAGATAGTGATAAGCTAAAAAGGTGTACATTCCAAATTTTAGTGGATCCTACTGTTGAGCTACCTTCTTCTCTTACAGTAGCTCCTAGCCCTGAGTGAGGAGAGCGAAGGAGCCAATAGACTGAACAGGGTAATAGCCCTACCAAATCTTGTTACATAAAGAGAAAGGACCCAGACTGGGTACTCCAGACTGAACAGATGTGGCCGGTTAATTCAGTTGCACCGACCAAGCGATTAAGGGAATTAAACCTGGTCTGTTTCATTACCTTGAGTATCCTTACATCCGCTCTCTTTCCAGACATAGTGTTGCCCAGAGTCCAGGACTTATGGGCAGGGACCAGGGTAAAACCAAACACTATCAATTTAAGAAGTGACTTTTTCACCTTGTGTCCTAAATAAGTGCTGCTGCTTTGTCTACCTAAATTAATTCCCCCTTTAAAAGGGTACACAAAGCTGTTGTAGTTTCACTTTATGGTTTGGCTGTCTGTTAAGAGGTTCTAAAAGCTTCATTTAAACCATCATACAAACCTGTTCTCTTGCTTTAAAACCAGGTTTTCTGGAGGGAAGATTATTCTCTATATGCAGATTATAATTAATGATGGCATGATTCCCTAACACATACTAGGCTCTCAATAAATATTTTTCATTAAGAGTGCATAGAAGAAGGAAAAGCTAATTTGTCTTAATGCTTCCTTTTTATATGCTGAAAAATCTAAATAATCTATTTCAGTGGTTAAAAACGTGGTTCATTTTCCTATGCAATGTGATCTTCTGAAAAGTGATGGAAGTAGAGGGAATGCTGCAATTCCTTTTTCGTTGTATCTGTGCAGAAGGGAGCATTTAGGAGAATTTTTAGATTGAACTAGGGGTAGTAAAAATTATGTGCACAATGATAATTTTAGCTTGCGGGGTTTGGCTGAGGTTGCAACCTGGAAATCACTTTAGAAACATCGGCTCTTCTCTACGTAGCATATGGGACTTCATTACCACAGCAAAAGAATACACTTTTTGATATGTTTACTGTACATTCGTACACTTTCCAGGAATACCAAAGCATTTTCTTATTACGAAGTTATTTACAAACTCAGAAAAAAAATATCTTGCCCATGTGTTACAAATTGTTATTATGTAAGATACATGATTTCTTTACGTTACTGACAGCTTTTAGTTTGATTTCAGACATCTTGCCATTTGATAATGACTGTGTTCCATATTTCCCCAAAGTTTTCACTGAATGAAAGCTTGATAAACATCATGCCCTGTTCCAAGTGGGTAAATCAAGTCACATGCTACAAGGACAAGGTGTAATCTTTTTGATTATCACTCCCATGGATTGTAACTGCTTCTCTGGGATATTGTGTTGGGTCTTCACACTATTGATTTCAGTTATACCAAAGTAATTTACTTTACTATTTTTCTTTGAATTACTTAATTTTGCCCCTTTTCCCCTGAATCATCCTTCAAGGCCAATAAAGTGAGAATTCCAGTGTTGGAAGAGGGAAAAAGCCCTCAGATCTTGTCGGTTCCTGAAAATTCATCTTGACTAATGCTATTTTCTATGCTATTTTGTTTCTGTCTTTTACTCTATCTTTATGCTAGTTCCTATTTCTGAGCATAAAAGATATACAACCAAAACCAAAATCATCCTGATTATGTGGCTAAAATAAAAAATAATACATGAATTTACATTAGAAATCAATAGCTTTTCCCTTCTTTAACTTTTTGGTTGAATGACAGGGGTTAACAATGCTGACCTAATTACCTAATTGATAATATGAGCTATGATCCATATATGATGAATTTTTAAATTTTTAAAACATATAGTACAATAAAAGACACAAATCCATCAATCCTTCCCTTCATACACACTCATCTCCTATTATTCTGGCTACTTTTTGTAAGTATTTCCAGAAATCCTCTTTTGTGATTGTCTTGTGCTGTCTGGAGAACTTGATGTGCTGAAACATTTCCAAAGGTTGACTTCCCATCATCATTTTGACTTTGGGGAAGAGCTAGATGTTGAACTGTGTCAGAGCTGGAGAATAGGGTGTTGGAGGACACACTTTAATATGTTTAAGTGGCTGCTTTCGATTGGATGGTATTTGTCAGCAGTTTTCACTACATTTTTATCATACCTCATAAAGACCCCATGAACTGCCTCATAAAGTAGGAAAAACATGATGGAGTAGTTACACTAAAAGCAACAGGGACCAGTTTGAAGAGATTTCATGACAATGCAATGGTTACTGTAGTATTTCTTAATTCAAACATTCACCACATATTTTGATCATGTTGAACACACAGAATGTTGTTAAACTTTAAAGGAGGCAAGTCTACACATGCCACAGCATGAGTGACACTCATGTGCTTTGTGCAAAATGAAATGAAGCAGTCACAGAAATGCAGGCACCACTTTACTTGGGTTATTTTTTTTTTTTTGTCATTTTATTTAATTTATGCTGATCTCTAAATAGTTTATTAGCTTAGTCCTCAGACTGTTTTTGTGACTTAGAAAACAGAAAATGAGTGTTAGAAAGAACTGGAAAGCTGGGGATATAGCTCAGCAGCACAAGCACCTACCTAGCAAGAGTAAGGTCCTGGGTTTAATTTCCAGCATCCCCAGAAATCATTGGAAAGTTGGGCATGGTTGTGTGCAACTGTAATAGTTGAATTTGACAGGCTGAGATAGGAGTTTAAGGCCCCACTAAAGGCCAGCCTAGTCTGGACAGGGAGACAGGGTCTCAGAACCAATCCCCAAAATGAGATTGAAACAAAATATTTGCATATTATTTCTAACTATGAGGGAAAAACAGTTCCCTAGTAATCTCTGGAGAAAAGAATTTTCAAAACAACTTCCAACATTTTCTTCAAGTTGTATTGGTCATTTCGAACCTTGTGGCTGTTGTTAGTCAATCCCTAGGCAGAGGAAAGAGAAATCCTCTAAATGTATGGAAATCAGAGCTCCTTTACAAGACAGATGAAATAAGACCTTAATTCCACATTTTTTTGCTTGCCAAAAGTGTAAGTAGGCATAATTGAGATTAAAAAAAAAAAAAAAAAAGAATGAAAAGAAGAAGACAAAGTGAATGGGTCCCTCCTAAAAGCCATTGCTCCCTTTGAAGGCAGAAGCGATTTGCTTGAGATCTTACTAGTGTTTAATGATGATCCTGCAGCTTCTATCCGTGTCTTTTGTTTCACAAGTCTAGGCATATGTGTTGACAATTACGAGCAGGGTGCTGGGGAGATGGCTCAGTAGAATAACTGTTTGCCTGGCAAGCACAAGGGCCTGAGTTCAATTATAATGAACATCAGGGTTTTTTTTTGCTAGGACTGTTTCTTCCATAAACCTTTTTTTTTTTCAGTACTGAGGATAGAACTTGGGACCTTGCACTTACCAGGCAAGCATATATGATGCTGAGCTATATCTCCAGACCTTCATAAAATCTTAAAAGTAATCTGAACAACTATAGACAAGTAATGTCTTAAGTTTCCCTGTTCTTAGGAGCAAAGTATTCACTTATTAGAGCATAAATATTTTAGACATTGCAGCCCATAAGATTTTGGTTATAATTGATGTAAAATTGTGTTCCATGAAAATTTACAATAAAGGAGCTGGCCAACCTCTGAGATAAATGATCTTCAGCCCTTGATTCTATATATTAATATATATATAGACAAGCTGTAAACTTTTTGATTATTGCTCCCAGTCAATAAGTTTTCAGCACCTTTGAATGTCTGTGCTAGTTGAATTCCTATACTTAGTAGGTCATAGATTTGAGATTTCAAATTCACAATTATTAAACACTCAGATTTGCGATTTCCTGATACAATATTGTAAAACACATTCTCTATAATAGAAATACATTTAGGGAACAGGTTTTGTGTTGTGAAACCACAGCACTCTAGCAACTTATCCCAAATCATGTTGGCATGGTTAGCATAACAGTCCCAGTATCCTAATTTGTTAGAGATGCAAGAAAATCTGTGAAATAGAGAGGCCCTGAGAAAACCAGAGTAAGATATTGTACTTCATAACTGATCTGATTATCAGGCATCCATTCTATATTAAGAATTCCTGGTGAAAAAATAACACTGGATAGCCCTTTAAGGTTCTTAATCTTCATATTACATTATTTGCTTTATTACAAAATGTGCAAGTAGATTAAAAGAATAACAATCCACTCAATCACCTTCATTAACTTAAAGTGAGTGACCCTGTATGTGACAAGGCTGAAGAGTCAATTTCCCTTGAAATAATGTCAAAGGTTTTGTTACCCACAAAGTAAAACAAGTCAATATGTTTTCTTGTAAGGGGTCATTGTTACACCAGTAGGAAGAGGCAGGTCTCAGCCTAGCACTTCATGCATCAAGAAAACTACAGTGTTTCCTGTATGAGCTCACATGTCTACAGGATTCTGGTTGCAAAGTGAACTGGACAAGAACTGAATCAAATTTCCCCAGCAAGTCAGTGTTGAGCGTAACCATTGTATTTGATTCAGTTATCATACAACTTGTTTTGTGACCATAATCAAGAGAAAGAAATAAGTTCGTGAACCGAGGTACCACTGCAGAGACCTACGTTAAGCTAACAATCATTTTACCCCTTTATTTAAATAAATAACTTAAAAACTACACAACATAAACTGGATTTCATCTTTGAGTCATAGGCTGAAGAACTTAACTTTCACTTTGATCATAGTGCATTCCTTTGCTTCCACTCAGAATAATCAATTGTAAGCAATGGAGATTTTAATTGTAGCAATGCAGGCAGATTACTGCTCATTTACATGTCCACCTGCGGAAAACTGAAAAGAACTTCTGGTGACATGACACTTATTCTTCAGTATAATCTCTGTGTCTCCATATAGGACCATTGACATGTAAGGGTCTTGGAAAAATATGTAGAGCATTTAAGGTAAATAACATGAAAGAAACTTCAAAGGTAATATGCACTTTTGAAGAGGAGAGAGAGGGCCAGATAACTCAACAGACTAAAGCGCCTGCTTAGGCTAAGTCCAGCAGCCAGGGTTTGAACCCTGGCATGTGGTGCCTGCCCCACCCATGGGGCTTGCTGATAAAGCTATTGAGACTGGGTGTGGTGGCACATGCCTGTAATCCCAGCGCTTGGGAGACTGAAAACAGGAGAATCACTACCAGTGTGATTTACATAGTAAGACCCTGCAGACTCCATACCAAATACATAACCAAATAAATAAATAAAATAAAGAGGAGACTAATTGATTTGGGTATGGGAGACTTCTACACTTGATAAAAGAGCTGCAATGCCCATATCGTAAAATGTGGTAAACAATGCTTTTGCCAGCTATTTCAGAGGCTTGTTGAGGTCAAAATAATTAGTACATGTGGGTGTTTTGTAGCACATTGGGCTTGTATTTATGAATCTTTTGATAGGAAGTTTCACTTAATTACAAGCTCTACTTTAATATATATAGTATATATTTGTCTTGTCAAATGCCACAAATTTGAAATCTAGCTTTAGTAATACCGTCTTTTCACCATCTGTATATCGATCCATCCATCTACTTAGCCAATTCACTCAACATTCATTTTCTGCCTTTTAGAGGGGTTGGAGCAGATTTCCAAACATGTATCATTAACTGGGTAGTCTTGTGGATACTTCCAGGAAGGGAAGGGCTTTCTAAGCAGGGAGATTCACATAGACAAGATCAAGCACAAACATGGAGAAAAGCTATTTGACATGATTAGGTAACTAAGTAGATTTCAAAATGGTTTGACTGTACAGACCTTGTGCAAACTTTTAGCTGATAATTTGGACATTTTCACTGAGGCAATACATTGCATAGATTCTAAGAAAGTATAGAATCTCCTTGACTATTTGGGAGCCGTCAAAGTTAGAGTCAGCTGATTTAAGAAGCATACTCTGCTTATGAAGGAAAAATACTAACTTTATTTAGAGCCAAGAGCAGGTAGTTTATAGAATCCTAATCCTTTGCACATGGAAAGTGGCATGAGTTGAAAAGAGAAGGATGAGAAATGGAGGAAGAATAATGAAATAAGGGAAAGTGTTCAAAAGGCTTTCCCTTTTTTTGTGTTTAGAACTTTCGATAGATCCAGCCCTGTTTCTTCAAAGGAGAAATACTCTCTGTATTAAAGTTCTTTATCTTTCAGCATGTCCTGTCATGGCCGCCATCTATTATGCTTTCTATGGGAAATTAGTTCTCACAATACTTTGCTCACAAACCCATGTGGGACTTAACATATCCCTGAGCAGGTCACTACCTGTGAGGCAGGAGGAATTTTTCTGTTTGCACCTAAAGACTTAACAGGCAACACTGTATTTGCTTGGTGTTTTAAGTTACTGAAAACCATTTTGGAAGTTAAATAGTAGAAAGGGATGTAAGGGGAAAAAAATAAATTTCCTTTTCCTCTTTTCTCATTTTAGAGCTACAAAAGACAGGATTGTAAAAATGCAGTCCTTTGATGTGTTTAATGGCCAACCATTCCCTAACTTAGGATCATGAACAAATTACACCCCATGAGACAGGACAATGAACCATTAAGAACATATCTGAAATTAGGTGGAAGTTTATCCTAGCCATCTTAACTCTTTGGGCCTCCATTTCTTATTTATAAAATAAAGATCTCAGACCAAATGTGTTAAAAGAGCCACAGATCAAAACTGGAGAGGCAGCTCTCTGTCAATCTGAGTTGATGGAAAAAGAAATTATGATGCTTGTCTGGTGTTTGTTAGCAAAGTTTGCCCAAGGCTAATTTTTTAGGGCATCCTCCCCTGAAGAGATGCAAATAGGCGTGGGCCTGTATCTCTGCAGAGAGTCTTAGTCATTGCATAAAGAGATCTTTTCTGAAAAGAAACACTAGACGTGTAGAACGCACCTCAGAAGGGGACATCAACTCTTCCCAAATGAAAGTTCCCAATTAAAAGTGGGAAACCCATGTAAGCCCCATAACTTTTCAAAGTACGACAGGTGAGTTGTTATAAAATAATTCAGGAAATATTACTTGCTTTAACTTAGGGAAGGAATTATGTATCTGAGCTCAATTTACTCAAATGATTACTGTAGAACCAAATACAGTAGTACAGGAAATTAATTGTGGTAAAAATTTAAAATGCTATAAAGAACTGTGTTAATTTAATTTCCCATTACTTTGTAGAATGCACAGAACATAAAATTCACAGAACGACTCATAAAGTCAGTGCTATGCTTTATTCCTCAGACTGTGAGGCTGTATTCTCACCTTCCTGATGCTGTATGTTTTCAAAGAAAAAGTTGGCTGGAAAGATAATTTCATGTAAAAAGGGCAGCACTGCTTACACCATATGCTGCTCTTTTGTTATTGGCAAATCGTTGTTCATGAATCTAACCCGGAATCAGATTTCTCACACTCAGCATTCTCTCAGACTGATGGATATCGCCTGACATTGGCTACTTTTGAGAGGATCTTGTTCAATGATTTTAGCTCTTTGTGAGAAGATAATGAGGAAAAACAGGCTCAAGAGTTAGAATACTGATTCCACTACGTATTAATTGTGTGACCCAAGGCAAGACATTTAACTCCTCTGTGACTCAGTACCTTCTCTGAAAAATGAGGTTAAGAGTACCAGAAATTCATACAAATAGAAGACGTAATAAATTTAGTATATACATGGCACACAGGTCAGGACATGACACCTAGTACATGCTAAACGGATGCATCTCTTTATATAATTTTTATTTAACTAAATGATTTTATACTATGAAAATTGATATTTATAGGTCTTCATATCATATTTTTCCTATTCTTGAATTAACTCTGTGAATGTAGCTATCCAAGAAAGAAGAGAGAAAGTGTTTGCATCCAGGGATCAAACACCGATACTTGTATGATAAGACCAGTAAAGCAACAAAAACTCAGTAATTGAGTAATAAACTCTGATAGAGCAACTCGTGTTGAATATCCAAATGAAGAGTCCATTGGAACTTCGCAAGGCATTCACTAACTTTTAAAATTGATACAGTCAGAGTGATAGCTCTACCTGAAATTATGGTTCACATTACCAAACATAGTAAAAGATGCTAAGAAAGTTTGAATTTCAGACTAAATAACTTATCATTTGTCATAAAAGAAGACTGATTTCTTACCATCTCTGGGATGTAGTTATGATAAAATATTTTTAATCATCTATCTGAAATTCTAATGTAACTGCAAGTCTTTGTATTTTTCTTTGCTAAACCTGGCAACTCTACACAGTATCTTTAGGAAAGTGGGTATTTAGTTGCTCCTAAAATTTCAGAGACTTTGCATACAAATATAAATGTTTGTCTTTTGAAAAGTTCAAACATTTGATAAAAGTGTGGCTTGGGCAATAATAAGCTGAAGCATGGTGGCCACTCCTGTTGTAGGACATGGCCCTCTGCCTCTACTAGGTGTTGTCATTTTCCCCTTTTTACTAATTTCTTTCATTTTACTGTAGGGATCATAACTTTGGAAGCCTCAATGTAATAGCTAATTGGAATTTGATCTCTTAATATTTACTCATCATTTAGCATAAATATCTTCAATAAAGTTTCACATGTATGCTAAACTCTTAAGGACAATGTGTTTACTCTAAGGTCTCAAGGCTATTTCATCGGAGAAGGTGTCTTAATATTGCCTCTGGGACTTGCATATTCACTGACTCTCTTAAATATTCCATCCCCCCATTTCAAGAATTTTAGCTTGTAATACTCTGACAACTGTCAGGTGAGGAATAATAATTCTAATGTTCTACATTACTGATTCGAGTCCAAGGACAATAGCAGGAATTCTTGAACCCTTGCAACTAAACTTCATCAGCAATTTCCAACTTACAGAATTTTAATGCATAGCACTCCATAATGCTTAAAATGAAATGACGAATATTAACTTAGGGACAGGAATTTCTTTAATTGTGTTGTCTTAATGTGTGAAGTGTTGCTCCCATTTACCTGTCACAGATGAGAAAGTCATATACCTACATAAATGTAATTCTTTTCTTGGTTTATGTAGATATAAGCCCTCTGTGTTCTTTAAAAATCTTTTGATAGTACAGAAAATAGATGTGATATTAATACTACAAACTCACTGGGTGAGTGTAAAAAATGCAGATGATTTTCAGAGGTAAAGTGTATAACAAAAATGCCATCCTTTTGTTCCTATATCCCTGAAGGATGATTGTTTATACTTACATTGTTGACCAGAATGCCAGAAGAGCCAGAGAATCAATGAATTAAAATAATCTCTTTCCAATGCAGCCCTCTTTTTTCCCAATGTTATGCTCCCCTAGGACAGCACAGTTTGTGAGAATGCATCTGTACATCCAAACTAGAAAGTACATTGAGAATGTGTCCAAGTTATTATCAGGGAGCAAATGAGCCACATATTAATATAAGTATACAGATCCATTTGTATTTTCTGTTCTATTGTTGGGACAGAAAACAGAATTTGCATAGTGATTTTCCTGTGGTCAAACACTTTACTTATGAAAGCAAATTATTCAAGAAGACTTTCTGATGGGAAACACCATTAGCAGATAAATACATATTTATATACTGGAAGTTTTAACAAATTTGCAAAGTCTGGCATTTCACTCAAGGCATACACGTTTAGATAAATGTTAATATACCTGACTTTTAAACTGAGGTAATAGGCTATTCAAACACACTAACAAGCACTCAAATTAGCCTTATGAACAGAGATTTATCAAAAGTGAATGTGAGTCAATGCACTAATTATTTCTTTCGAATTTAGTCTTCAGCTATAAGACTTTGGAAAAACTAAAAAATTAGTAAATCATTTGAAAATTAAAGCATCATAGCTAATGTTATAGTTATTAGGTGTTCTTTAATTTATTAAAGATTATTTTGGTCCCCTTATCTGCTGGTCACTACTGCATGCATGGGAGAGGTTCATGAAAGGGACCATTTCTCTCTTTTCTTGGAGCTCACCTTGTAGAGGGAGAAACCTAAGATATACAATAAATAAGAGGTTTTCAGGCAGTGTCATGGGTCATGAAAAAAATAAACAGAGATGGGAGTGAGAAGCATCAGGATCAGAGTGGTAAGACTGCTTTCTAATGGAGAGTCAGGTTTGGGAAGACAGATGTGGACAGTAGAAATAAACCCTCCCTGTGAGGGTCAGCACTAAGAGATTTGCAAATGAAAACAACACCAAGTCTAAAAGCCCTAAGGTGACACTGCATTGGCCTGTTCACATAGAGGAAAGGCAGTTTTCAGGACTGAGTGCCAGGGAGCGTGAGGGAGAAGGCTATCCAGGGGAGAGGTGAGCAGGGAAGAGCCGGGTATTCATGCATGCATAGTCCTTCCAAGTCGAGTTTGAAGCTGCACCTTTCTTCAGCAGCTGCTTATGTCAGTTAAACCTTTGGGCATCATTGCCCTGCCTTGGAATGCAGATCAGTCCTTTCTATCTCAGTTCTGAGGGCAATGCATCTGCCCAGACCTCGTAAATACCCGGGAGTTCAACCTGGTGTGGGGGGGCACGCCTCGGGTCCTCATTCTCTGGAAGAAGAGAGCAGCATGGGAAGTGTGAACACAGCCTGAGCAGCTTAGCAAGACCCTGCCTCAAAAGAAAATTTCATAAAGATGATAGGGGGCTGTAGCTCAGTGCCTAGGTGCTCGGGGTGGGATTGTACTCAAGGTTCACCCCAAACTGACTACATCTGAGACTTGACATTGATATTTTTATCCAATTTCAATTGTCATATGTGGGGAGCAGGTAAAGCTCTGGACTATAAATCTAACTCAGACTTACAGGGCCCCAAGTTAAAAAAAAAAAAAAAAAGAACTTAAAAAAAAAAAAAAAAAAAAAAGCTAACTGTTGTAGCCTGATACTATTATTTTAATCCCTCCTCTGTTGTAGAATTAAAGATTGTTTCATCTCTGTCTTAGTTCTCACATCTGTAAAATAAGAATAACATTTTCAGTAAATTATCATTCAAATTATATGAGAAAACACATGTGTAATACCTGGTAGAGCACTCACACAAGAGGTTTGCAGTTCATTAAACCTTTCTTAAACTCCGTGTCATTCTACAGAGCCCTCACCTTTCAACTCAATTTATTTTCTACACTTGAAAACTAACAATAACACAAAATTAGAAGGACAAAGTGTTCTTATAATCATTTCTGTTTCCAAATTTCCTGCGTCCCTATCATTGCTTTTCCTGTTTACTTCTCCAAAGAGCTAAGTTCACCAACTCACACATTAGATCAATTTCTTCTGATTTCCAAATGCTGACTGTTGGCTTTTAGAGATGAATCTTGAGAGCTTTATTTAATGTGAAATATATGAATGGCCCAAAAATCTGGCTTTTGAGGTAGAAATGTGTGGAAGTTTCCTCCTTGTACTAAAACACCATGCTGAGTGATCTTCGGGCTGAAGTACAACTCATGTTGCTGTCAGTTCTGAGCAGAGTTTTCTGGAGAATGTGTTACTGGAAGCTGAGATCATTGATACTTTCTTTTCTGTTATTCAACATTGTGCTGATAGTGCATAGTTATCTGTAAGGTGCTAATTTAAAAAAAAAAAACTAGATATCATCACCAATTGCTGTGGGTGAGACTGCAGAAGTAGTACTTTATAAGTTGTTTAGTTGTCAAGAGCCTCCTGAGGGTTTTCTGGAAGCATTTCAGGTTTCCGTAGTCTCACTTTGGAGAAATTTTAAAATATATAACTTTATTCTATGTAAAGAATTATTTTACATTTTCAAGTTTGGGGCATTCCTTTTGTTTGTTTTGATTTTGTAAGTAGAAATGCTCCCAGAGGTCGTAAATTCAAGTTTTTCATTCAAAGATTTAGGAAATGCAGTCTAAGAACTGTTTACTAACTCAGTACACTCAGTCCTAGAGCACATAATTTCTCTTTGCATTTATATATCCTTCCTCCCTTTGAAGTCAAGATATGCTTATCTATTAAAACTTATTTTATATCTAAAATTATGTTAGGACCATAAAGATAGTTCTATTTGCATTTGAAGAGATGCTAAATATAAAGGTTATTTTAAAAAGTTCCTTTGGAATAAATCATCTTTTATATTTTTTCCTTTTTATAATAGAGAAAGACTTTTGCTACAGAAGAAAATTCAAACTAAAAATATAATTCGTGTACTTTCCTTAATTATAATACATGATCATTTCAATTTGATTTAAATGACTCTGAAACATATAAAGAATGTAAATGTCATCAAAAACTTACAAAGATTATCAATTTTTGATAATTTAGTACATCTTGCCCCAGACATTTCCTTGCTCATAAGATGATATAAAATTATACATAAATGAGATCATGCATTCATATTTTAAATATCTTATTTTGCTGTGTCAGGTGTAGAATCTTACCAGCATTCTCATGAATACAAAGTAATGTAACTTTTCTGGTGGACTGAATGTCATAAACTAAATGTAATGTTAAGTTTTTACAGTTTTTGCTAGGCGTTAAAATGGAAAAACTTACTCATGTACCTTTAGACAGCTCTCAATTATTTTCTTAAATTGAACACATTTTAATATTAATGAATTTAAGGAAATGAGTGAGTGAATACACATTGTATATCCTGATATCTACGTGCAATTTCACTTTACAGATATCCAGGGCAAATTCGGCTTTGGTTTACCTATATATTCTTTGACAACCTACTGTGTCTTGTTTTTAGTTTTTGACAAATCATGTGAAAAATACATTCCTTTGATTTTATCTTTTAATACATTTTAATTACTTAGTTAATATTAATATTTAATATTTTTCTCTAAATTTCTTTTGTCCTTATTCTCTCTATTTATTTATTGTTTTGTGTTTTAGCGAAGGGTCTACAGGGTGTTCAGGGTCTCACTACTAGATCGGACTCCTAGTGATCCTCCTGCTTACAGCCTCCCAAGAGCTGGGATGCAGAGGTGCACCACCACGCCTGGTCTTCATCACCAATGGCCCGGGGCAGGGTCGGCACAGCAGTCCCCGGGGAATGAACTCCCAGCCCCTGGATCTTCTTGTAGGCACTTTAATCTCCTGAGCTATTTGGCCAGCCCTTCTTTTGCCATTATTCTTAAAGGCCAATGTCTTCTTATAAACATGTAAGAATGAAATATATGAGTTCTCTAAAGCAATCTATGTACATATATCACACATATGCATTATGTAATAATATTTATTAATAATTTACTGTATTTATTCTTTAAGAAATGAAATCAAATTCAGTGAGTTTATTTATCTATTCTTTTTTTTTTTTTTTTTTTTTTTTGTGGAACCGGGGATTGAACTCAGGCCCTTGCACTTGCCAGGGAAGCGCTTATTCCACTGAGCCATCCTCTTGGCCCCATATCTATTCTTTTTTTGAGGTCGGGTCTTGAGACATAATGCAGGCTGGCCTTGAGCTTAGTGTGTACCCTGGGCTGGCTTCATACTCAAAGGAATCCTGCCTCAGCCTCCCAAGTGCTAAGATTATTGGTGTGCACCATCGCACCTGGCATATTTATTAAAGTACCAGAATATCTCAAGGTTGCTTTTATCTGTGAGGAGCTCACAGTAATCCCAAGCTAAGTGTTATTATGAGCAGTCTGTGGGATTTGAGGTTGTTTTCATTGTTTCTGGTCTAAATTTCCAAAATAATCACATAAGACATTAAATCAAATTATTTTAATATTTTAAACCTTTAACGTTTAAAATTCTCTGTAGCCTTGTACTGTATTAGGGTTTTTTCTCTTGTCACTAAAGATTTGAAAATCATTACTTAAAATTCTTAATAATTCGTAACTCATCAATCTTATCCGATCAGCTAAGCAGAGTTGAACTTTATTTTCATCCAAGCCAGCAACATCACCTTCATGCAAATAGATTTTCTTTTCCAATGTCTCTTCTACATAGGAAGTTATAGCTGAAATATTTTCCTTCTCTCTGATATTCTGTCTAGTAATACACACTCCTGACCTTGGCAGATTCTCAAGGTTATAAATATAACAAGCATATTATTTTTCATAAAATGTAATGAAAACCTGCAAAAACTTTAAACTATCTCCTGTAGCTTCTAAAGAGTCAATAGATAGAGCACAATCGAAGCTCTAGTGCATCAGAAACATTTTAGAAGCATGGAAAGGAGTAGCAGTGTAACATGTTCTCCACACACATCGTCTTCAGTGCTAGGAGTGAAGAGCAGTGAGCAGAAACTCTCAAAGTTTTGCTCCACTGCGACGTTGGCATGTAGGCAGATCCCTTGCCTAGCTCTGTAAGATTCCATTTCCTCACCTTTAAAATAAGAATAGCATTCTTGCCTTCCTCCTGGGGCTGAGGTCGGGGATAACCAGCATGTTTACCATTGCCTGGGTTCTTCTTACTTTGTGTGCCAAGGGGCTGTGGTTGGCATCTTTCATCACTCTCACCATTGAGGACTGGGTTTAGAATTGTTATGGCCATCTTTTACAGGTTAAAAAAATGTACTGATTTAATAAGTCCATGTAAATTTCCACAGAAAGGAATACAGGGAGACTGCTGGTGGGGTCCCGGCCAAGCCCCACTTGCTACCCAAGAATCTTACATATAGGAGCAGCAACCAACCAACCACATGGATATTCTTCCGATTCTAGATTTTGACACAAACAAACAGAAAAGCCCAGCCACGATTTCTCAGAAACAGACAATCTCTGTAATTGTTCAGTGGTCAACCGAACATCCTTAAGAATCTCCTGGTGCCGTATTCCACGGTAATGGTGACAATTCCTTTTTACTTGTTTGATGCTGTTTCACAAGCTCAGTTCTTTCCTACTACACTGACTACCTTGCCCAAACTCACAGCTACCCTCATACAATGGATATAGACTGGAAGCCAACTTGGTTGGTTGAGTTTAAAAAAAAAAATACTGAGTCATATTTCTTAAATGTTGGAAGCTTTAAATAAAAGAAACAAATTTCTGGCTCTTGGAGAAAACTCTCAGATAGCATAGCCCTGGAGTCTCATTTCCAGTGACTGCAAAGGATAAGGTCCACTTCTGTTGCACCTTGTTCACGCTAAGGCTTTCTCCCTTTTTTTCGTTGGCAGTGTAATTTTTGACTACACGCCTAGTTCCTGTGACCATGTTTGTATGTGGATTTTCTTCTTTCTTCTTCACTTCTGTTTGTTTTTCTCTTCCTTCTGACATTTCTCTTCCTTTGCCTACTGCTTCTAGTTCTGTCTCTATAGTAACAGGACCTGGCTGAGAACTGAGATATCCCGGGTCATACCAGCAGGGGGCAGGAGAGTCCTGAGAAGCAGACTGGCGAAGGGAGGCGAGGCTAGCCCTCTTGCGAGGACTGCATGTCCCCCTGGGGCATTGTTTGCTGTCTCCAGATTACCTGGTTTGCCTTTCCTCTGGCTCAGGAGATGATTCTCCATAGGATTCACTGGGTTATGCAGGATGCTCCAGCTGAAGGGCCTCGGTTCTGGTTCTGACCCCGTTCCTAACCACTGCAGATGTGGTCACCTGTGCTGCTTCGTGTCCACCGATCTCCTCCCGCAATCTTGAATCAGTAGAACTGGACACAAACCTGGGAATACTGACTTTGAAGTGATCTAGGTCTTCCCACAATCTTGTATCTGGAAAGGCTTTTGTGTCCTTTTGAGTAGGAAAACTGAGCCCCAGGCAATGGGCAAACTGTTGTGAAGAGTTCATTGTGTAGAATAATGCTTATGTATGAGATCCGAGACATACACTCCGTGAAGACTCCCATTCAAAACTGCAGAAAGAAGCTGTTTTTCCGTTCAGGAGCCCATGCAGGCTGGCTTTCATCTCAAATGAAACAATGAAATACTTTATTGTCACACGTTTCACACCACATGTATACATTTCCAGACTTTAGAGAAATGGTAGCCACCAGCCCAGATTCCCACATCATATTACTTAAGTCAGTAGATTACAGTCTTCTGAGGGTTGGAGTCGGTAGTGGACTGGGAAATCAGATGAGAGTATGGATACATATAATGAAACATATCATAAAACCAAAATGAGTGGCTTCTTAGGATTGGCGAGGACCCTTTGCCCATGTTCCTCCTTTTACACTGCTGCCTATTTTGCATTCTTTAAAAGCTTTTTGAATTGTTCAGTTCTTCTTCCTACTAAAAATGACCTCCAAGTAGGTTCATTTCATGGGTTCAGGCTGTGAACAGCAGGATATTTTCTAATCTTGCTTTGTCGTAGTTAGAAGATAGATAGCCATGATTGCTGGATTAAAACACCCAGGTATGTGAACATTAAATTCAATGTTTTGTCAGAATTCCACAGAGAAGCAAGAAAAGGATATTAATTTTAAGTGAATAAGTACAATTTTATTCACAGTCTGGGGAATATTATAAGATTACAGGTATAGCTAATTTTACAAACTTTATGAGCTTTTAGAGAATATATACTCAAGGGTAAAACCACTAAAAATTGCATGCATGTAATTGAACAACAAATAAGGCCCCGCAGAAGGGTTTAGTGAACCAATGTGAAATCCATCTTAGCACTGGTGTTTAATGTTCTGCTCAGGAATCACACACATATGCTGCTTTTGTTTCTGAGCTTCTGCATGTTCAAGGGTGTATCACAGAACAATTCTAATCACTGATGGTAGGGCTTTCAAGAAGGGTTTCAGGAGCCTAGAAGGTAAAATCTTGGAAATCAACTAAATGCCCTTGCATTTTATTAGCTAGCACTTTTTATAGCCCGTAATAAAGTCAGCTCAGAAGGTCACTTCATGAACATGGCTATGAATATGGTAGTGCCTGACTTCTCAAATTGTTTATAAGCAGACAGGGTGAAGATTTTTAATAAATACTTGGCCAAGAGAACTATTCTGAGATATATATTTATGAATCATGCAATGAAAAGTTGAATTGGATTTCCCTCTCCCTCTCTGTTTCTTCTCTCCCCTGCCCTAGGGCAGGAAGTTCCAACTGCTCTCAAGTTATGGTTGCTATAGGTTTGTTTTTCTCTTTGCACTGGTATTTGTAGAAACTGTGGGGAGTCATAAAGCTATTTACATGCTTTTCAACTTAATTGATGGATTTTAGTTTACCTTCTTTCTTACCAGTTTCAATATATATATTTGAGATTTTCCCTGTAATTGAATACAGTATTCCTACAGATAAAATTCTCCCATAATTGACTTGCTTTTTCCACTCAAAAATAGAGGTATAATGATCAGATATGATACCAAGAAAGTTTATGTAAGGAAAACAGTATGGAAACTGGTGAGGTACAGAAGTGAAAAGCAGAAATCACATAGGTTTATTGGGATAATTTTCTGAGCCTTATGCATGGGACAGACAAGTGTTAGATCAAAAGAACAGGATATAGTTACTAAGATCTGCAGGAACAGCATTAAAGTTAGAGGCAATAGGGCACTGTGATGAAGCACATATATAATTCACAACTTTGTGTCCGTGCTAGTTTTTGGAGAAATTGACTTCATGAAATAATGCAATTCAGTCCAATAAAACCAAACTAATACACAACATTGCTGATGTACAGATATTCTTCCACTTGATTTATGGGACAAGGATAAAGCAATTTGGCCTAAGTTCGGTTTCCACTGATTTGAACTCTGTCTTTCAAGCTGTAGATTTGGGCATTGTGTACTTGCTTCTGTTTGTCTTCTTTAGATATGGAGTGAATTGTGCCAAGCTGACTGTAGACTTAAGCACAAGTGGGTGGGCTTTGAAAGAGTTGCTGGAAATTTCACATGATATTTCTTTTTGTCAAAGATGCCATTTAAAATGGAAAGATAGCTAATCAGTCCCCATGAATTTTACAGTGATTTTTGCTCCTTCTCTAGTCTTTTATATGAAAATAGTCTTTTATATGAAAATACATTTCAGATTTTTTGATGCTAGGGCTAAAAAGAGATGACCGAGAACCTTTTTAAATGATATCTTGAGTATAAGTAATTTAGCCAAAATATTCTGGATAATATTGATATTCATCAGGAGAAGCATTTTTCATATTAGCAAATAAAAGTAGATGCCCTGCCTAAGTTATCATTCAACATTCATAACACAATATATGTTTTAAGGAGGGGGTATTGTGTTTTAGAATTTCTTTAGGCACAATGATTGACACTGTAACATAAAATACTGATGTGGTTAGGATCCATAGGTTTTTAAATAATTTGTCCTACTTTGAATAACAGATTCATTTGAAGAACTAGGAGGGAAATGTGTTGATGTGAGATTTTTCATCTACAAGCAAACAATCTTTCTGAGTCTAAATGTACCTTGATTTTTTTTTTTTTTTTTTTTTTTTTTTTTTTTTTTTTTTTTTTTTTTTTTTTTTTTTTTTTTTGTCTTTTTGAGACAGGGTCTCACTATGCAGTTCAGGCTGGCCTTAAGCTCACTTTGTAGCTAAAGCTGGTCTTGAACTCACAACAATCCTCCTGCCTCAGCCTCCCGAGTGCAGGGATTACAGGCCTGCGCCACCACGCCTGGCTTGTACGTTGATTTTTTAAAATCCTTAAGATTATCCTGAGAATAGGTCAGGATGTATGGATGATATCCACACTTCAATAAAAAGTTTTGTATTGGAGTTGAGCAGAGCAGGTGAGATTTGATGCTTCTTGGAAAGGTGAAGGAGAGAAAATGAGATTTCGTCTGAACTCCGGGGGAAACCAGAGTAGTTTTTGACTATACAAACAAGTAGGAAAGTGATGTTGGACATTTCCATGAGGCTTTCTACTCCCCCAGGTTTCCACAGTGCTCGAAGTGACTCCTGAAGGCTCCTGCTGGCACTGCCTGGAGGAGTCAGTAGTGCAGACAGGCTCACCCTCTCATAGGTGCATGAGATGATGAAATGCTCTGAATACTTC
The DNA here is from genome assembly GCA_004027165.1 of Ctenomys sociabilis. Classification (NCBI taxonomy): domain Eukaryota; kingdom Metazoa; phylum Chordata; class Mammalia; order Rodentia; family Ctenomyidae; genus Ctenomys; species Ctenomys sociabilis. The sequence continues at coordinate 10,953 of PVKA01005662.1, read as the reverse complement.
TAAATTGGTGTCCTGCCACTCTACTATCTTTTCTGACAGTTGGCAAAAAAAAAACAAACCAAACAGGTACGAATGAAATGATTTTAGACTGCTCAGGTAAATTTGTTTAAATGATTATTTTAAGTCTCCTCCAGTGCTTGTCTAAAAAAGGAGTTTGCAAAGAAGTGTGCTGGCACACACATCTGTAGTCCCAGCACTGAGGAGGCTGAGGCAAAAGGATCTGGTGAGCTCAAGGCCGGCGCAGACTACATAAGGAAATTCAAGGTCAGTCTGTCTTATATAGTGAAACTTTGTCCTAAAAACAAAGAGCCAAAAACAAAAGAAAGCGTTTAACTGTGTAACGCTTGAGCCTCTGAGTAGGAGAATCCTGGGTTAGTTACACCCTTTCCTTCAGGATTGGATCTTTTACTCATTGAGACCTTTAGCTACAGGAAGACTTCAGGCCTTCCTCCTCAAAAGGGAAAATGTCTCCGAAGTAGGTGATAATCATTTGTGATGATAGTTTCCAGTAATGAACAGCAGTGAAATACGATGCTTTAGTATTGGTTTGTGGACCAAGCTATGCTTTTTATGAATACACAACAAACCTACATTCATATGTTGGAATGTTGTAGGGTGGGTGGAGAATACATTAAACAATCAGTTCTTCATAGATCGATTTTGCATTCAGGTACCCAGCTGCAATTCAAAAATTGAATAGCAATTTAATTTTGCTTTTCATTCTTCCATTGCTGAAATGTCACCACAGACCCTATTTCAGTTGAAACATATACAGGCAGAGATATTACTATGCATAGTAGTTCTCTAATTGTAGCATATTTCATTAGATTGCACACATTAATTCCACTCTATTGGAAAAAAGAGAGAGAACTGGAAGTAACCACATGGTAGTTAACTTCATATGAATTTTTATGAGTAAATATACACATTTGCTTGATGCTATTAGATGAGTGATCCTCAGAATTTCATTATTGGGGAACTTATGTGACCAAATATGTAATTACAGAGTTGGTAAGTTTAACCATTCTGAAGAATCTGTGTTAATGCATCTGCTTATTTCAACTTTAATCTAAATTCAGATTCTTTGATGCTAGACTCTGATAATGATGTCATTCACCACCATTTTAAGTGTAGATTTCTGCTATTCTTGATGGTATTTCCACAATCTCTTATCAGTCTCAGTCAGGATACATAGATTATTCACCATTCATATACTGAAGGACCACAAAATTCAAGGTCTGCTAGTAAGGCTGAGGATTCAATAGTGATGGAAATAAACAGCTTCCTCTCATGAAGATGATATGTTAGGATTGAGACAGGAGAAACTGAAAATATACAAGTAAACAGACAATGAAATGGCAATCTAGATTTTTAGATCATAGTAAGTACTATAAAGAAAATCAAACAAGAAGCCAACAAAGTGCTAACCCAATAGGAAGGTCAGCTCTGGGTCAGAGGATTTATAGGGCTCATGATGCAGCGGTCATTTGACTCAATGCCAGCTTGAAGGAGACCTGCAGAGAGGCGAGGAAGAGAGAGGGTGAATTTCCAGGAGGCAGAGCCAAACTTGGTGCCTTGCTTCATGGATCAAAGAGAAAACCTGGGGTTGGGGAGATAGCCTGACAGTCTAAGTGTCTGCCTGGCAAGTGTAAGGCTTTCCTCCCTTTTACCGCAGGCCATGCTGCCTGCTGAACCCCAGGTATGCCATGCTGGCCAGGGCAACTGGGCATGGTGGCACATGCCTGTGATCCCAGTACTGGGGAGGCTGAGACAGGAGGATCAAGTCCAAGCTGCATAGCCAGACAGTATACCAAATCAATCAATCAATCAATCAATAAATGTTAAAAATTAAATAAGAGAAACCCTGTGTCTGGGTCCCATTAATACATTTGGAAAGAAGTGCCTCTCTCAAGTATGTGGGAAACTACACTTTAGCAAGTATATTTCTTTTAGTTTGGTTTTTTTTTTAATTGTGCTTCATTTACTTTGTTTTGAGTAATTGTTCATTATTTTCAAGAGAGGTTACTTATACATTATACCCTTTGAAATTTTCATTTTTCTGTGCTGTAAACTGCTGAAAGAAACCACATTCAAACATGTGACAATTTCTTTTCTAATTCATGTTGCAGATTCTGAAATTATACCAATAAAACATACTTATTTTGAAATTTTACTATATTCTATTTAAATGCAAACATTTTCCCCCTAGAAGGGCTGTGTCCTTTTGTGAATGGCTCCGCTACCTCCCCATTATTACTGTACAACTTTTCGTGGGAGAGCCAGGTGATGGGGGTGATTATTTTCCCAAGACACTGAATCTAAGATACATTTAATTGTTTGCGTGATCAGTTGAATTTGCTTGTAGTTGCCCTGTTTTCGAAAGGCCTTATTCTCTTAAGTATGTGCTCTTCTCACGCTCCTTTTTATTTGCTGCCTCTGTCCCAAACCTTCTGTTGGCTCCCATCAGTCTTTGCCCCTCATGCTGAATTCAAGCACCCGAAGGTTTAATTCACTTGCTGTTTCTCTCTCTGGCCTCCATCACTACTGAAGATGCAATGTAGGACTTGACAGACCCTCCTACACTGAATATATTTTTCCAGGGAGATGTGATTTTGCTTTGGGAATCCTCAATCATATTTTTAACAAATTCTTTTTTAGATAAAAAAGAATCTAGCTTTTTGATATGAAAACTAAAATTTGTAGAACTTCAAGTATTTTACTATTTAGTTTTTACTTCTTACTTTAAAAGTTGGACATGTGATAGACATATGTAAGGATTGTTTGAGCTCCTCAATTCTGGTTAGAAAGATTTGTGGTATATTTTGCAGATTATAGCCAATCACTTCACAGGCATGAATGTTTTCCATTCTTTGCAAAAATTATACCCAAATAATAATGTTATGTAAGTTGTCAGTCATGCCATATAATTTAATTTTTGAGGTACTTTTTGATTGTTTTAGGAGAAAGCTCTTCTTGACTCATTTCCAGACCTATGCATCACTTCTATTCCTTGTTCTTATTTTCATTTGATTAGAAGATTTCTGGGTTTTGTCTCCTTCAGATTCTGGTATTGGACATTGAAACCAGGACCACTGAATTGAGCTATAGCCCCCAATCATTTTTATTATACATTTGTTGATGGTGACATTTGGTTTGTAGCTGTAGCAGAAAGTTATTCCTGGATCCTCTCTGTCCCTTGTCCATCACAGGCTCCCATTACTTCCAATCTGTCATGGGGCCCTGGGCCAACCAAGCAATACTTGCAGGAGTAGTGTGTGGGAGCTGGTTTGGTCGCTCTTGGCAGAGGAACCACCTTCTGCCCAGGAAATAGTGTAAAGAGGCAGAGAGAGGAACTGGACAAAGAAAGTAAAATAACTTGCAAGGAGGAGCAGGATCTTGTGAATAGCTGGGGCCCAAGGAGCAAGTCTTCAGAGAAGTGATCTGGTCCTTTGCAGGACCATACGTGGGGTGTGGCCCTAGGCCTGTCCCCAGAGCAGAGTAAAGAAGACCATGAGGCCATGAGCAGGGAACCAGGAAAGGGACCATTTTGTAAATAGTCTGTGCTTTCAGATTCCACTGAAAGAACTGCTTCCTGTTTTGAGTGGGCTTTGTGGGAGAAATATGCCCAGAGGTAGGCTTGTACAAGAGAAGCAAGACAAAAACAAGAGAAAGAGCCTGGAGATTTCTTTAGGGATCCAGACTGAGGAACATTCCTGGTAGCAGTCAATTGAGATATTGGCTTACCTTCAGGGATACGAAGTGAAGAGATCTTCAAATGATCAGGGTCATGGGAGGAAATCCTCAAACAGTTAGGCCTTAAACATCTTTCACACCCAAAGGACTCCAAGGCCTGGTTTTCACGAGTGTTGATCAAGAGAGCTGTATTTCATCCCTTCTCTTCTGCCCTACGGCAACTTTAGGAGTGTGAGAAACAGAACAGCAGAGCTGGGACTGGGGAAGACAAAAGAGATAAAACAGTGAACAGAAATGCAGGGTGCTATAATAGAACTCATAGCCATGGACTTTAGATTTAAAGTAGCACTGAGGATTTTCAAAGGAATAGGTTAACTTTAAATGCACTTTACAGGTATGATTAGTATAATGGACTGGACATATTAATTATTGAAAAGGAATTATTTTTTCTAACTAAAAGTCACATAAAGACTTTTCTTATTGGAGAGATTAGAAAAGTCTTGAAGTCACTCTACATTGCTCCTAAAAGGGAGAGAAGAATCCTCATAAATATAAGCATGAATGAGGAATAGGGTCATTTTTTTTTTTTTTTTTTTTTTTTTTTTCTGGGACCAGGGATTAAACTCAGGCCCTTGTGCTTACCAGGGAGCACTTATGCACTTATTCCACTGAGCCATTTCCCCGGCCTGGTCAATAATTTTATATGTTTCTATAATTGTATTTTTTTAATCTAGTGTTTGCCTTTAGAGATTATTAGGAATATATAATTCAGTGATAAAACTTCCTTTTAGCAAAACAGTTCAGAATATCCTGGGAGTTAGCATATTTAACCTTTATTTCATCATCTTTTCTTCTATTTGATCTGTATAAATGAAGCCCAAATCTAGGTGCAGAGAAATTCAGTAGGACATGTAAGCATCAAGAGAAGGGGACAGGATGATGAAAATCCACGCTATCTGAAGGATACAGAAAAGCCAGGGGATTATCTGTCCTGCAAAAGGTTACACATAAGGAAAATGTGGCACTTTAGATACTGTGGAACAGGCTACTCTATTTTATATTTGCATAACATTCTAGGGAGGGAGATTTTTAAACATACTAAATTACAACTTTAATATGTTTGGAGCTGTTTTTAAATACAGAAACTTCATGCTCCTAGAGAGTAAGCTGCTCTCTACTCTCACTTTCCAGCAGAGATGGAGCGGATAAATGCAAGGGAGAGCGGGGTGGACCCCACTTTGGGAAGAATCTGGGATTTCCTAATCTCAGTTTTCCTTAACAGTGGTGGGATTCTATCTCTTGATTATAGGGATGTTTCTTTTCTTTTTGTTTTATTTCTTTTCCCTTTCTGTTCCTTGCATTCTGTATTTTTTCTTTCTTACTTTCTCTTTTTTTCTTTTTTGTCTCTTTGAGGGCCCAGTGTCCATATTGCAATTCTGGTAATCTTCTGCTTCTGGTATTTACAGTAGGAGTTTATGAGTCATTTTAGAGGCACACCTAGGGACAGGGAGGTCTATAGCTCAGTGACATAAGCACCTACCTGTAAAGATGTGACTTTTTCCTCTGGTGCAGAAATGTTTCTTATCAGAGACATTTGTCTATATTTTCAAATATTGTGCTATTTTTGCTATAGTAAAAAAAGAACATCTACCAGACATCTCATTTCTAGGGTCTGCTTTATGCCAAAACTTGCCAAGAGTTGTCTGTCTTCATTGCCTTCAATTCCTCTCACTCTTTTCTTTTCAAACCTATTCTCTCTCTCTCTTTCTCTCTCTCTCTCTCACTATCTCTTTCTTTCTGTGCCAAGGATTGAATTCAGGACCTTGTGCTTGCCAGGCAGGCACATATGCCACTGAGCTATATTTCCAGCTAAACCTATTCTTCTTGATGATCACAAGCATTCTCATAATTTTAAATGAGTTCATCCCCAATTTTTATTATCACCTTAAGTGTTTCTGCTGTCAAAAGGAGAGATCAAAACCTGGCCATCAATGACTCTGGGAGAGATAAGCTCTGGCTGGAACCTAAGTTGAAGTTAACGTTTACAGAAGCTGTAAGTGGGCTGCTGGCCGACAGAAGACAAAATCCCGTGAGGACACCTGACCTCGTGAGGCTCCATGCTACACTGAAATTGGAAACATTAATCAAATCCCGAGATTAGGGTCAGGAACACAGAAGCTAGTCAAAGACTTGGTAGGACAAAGGTGAGATGCTGGGTGCTGGACAATCTTGACATGAACTTAAGAAAGCTGGCTAGTATTCTAAGAACCTATTTAAACCTGAGAGTCCTTTAATCTGCATGTTGTGATTCCTTTCTTCTCTAGTATATTTTTTCTCCTGTAGATATTAAACGAGCTACCATGTAAAAGGAAAAAAGTAGAGTTCTATGCAATGTATTGTAATGATGCTAAACACTATACAAATGCTATTTGTCCACTAATAGTTCATCTTACTTTGCTGTAGTTAGAAGTCTATAAATACATAGAGCTTTACTGAATCTTTGAAATGAATTATTGATGATCATGAATTTTTTCACACCATATCCAACCTGAGCTCTACCCCTGCCGTTTTATGAGATGAAATAGGGTCTGTTTATTATACATCTATTAGGAAATACATGATTTCCCACTGTTCAGAGCTGTGAATAGAATGATTTAGCAACATGGTGGTCAGTTTTCAGTAACCCTTGCGTTGTCAGATACAAAAATGAAAACAAAAAAAAAAAATTGCGTCCTTTTTCCATGACACATCAGGCATTTGGTGTAAAGGAAGTGGAGCACAGTGACAAACGGCCTCATGTGTAGGCGATGGATCGTGTGAACGTGTTTCTCTGCTATTGGCCCTGGAATCGTAACAAGGTCAACTTGATTGAGTGCATCGCTCAGTGTATTTTATATGTGTCTAAATCATTAATATCACTATGGAGATAGATCTCATTAGAGGAAGGAACTAATAATATTTAAGTCTAAAATATATTAAGTGTTGCCTTTCATGGGAAGGAATACCAACAGCTCATACGCTCACTGAAGCTCTCAAAACTACAGGATCACCACCAATACCTGGGGAAGTAGAATTCCTGTGCTAGATTCTGCTACTTTGAACCTAAGTTAGGGCCAATGTGTATTTACTCTAACCTGTCTACCAGGTGTCTTAGATATTTCACTGACAAACTGCAGATGCTTTTAGAGTCCTGGAAAAGCTGGGACACTAGAACTTTTGAACAGTTCTGCTTTTAACATGTTCTTGAATTTTGTAACAGAAGACATATAGGGAAGGAATTCTATTCAAATTTCAGCATATGCAAGAATGTATCTATTTTATAGTTTAAAACTTATAAATGAAGAAAGAAATGTCATAATGTTTTCAAGGCTTAGAGCCTCAGAGGGTCTTCAAATGGCCTCTTTCTCCCCTGACACTGAAGCAATGCCCCTCTGAAATGGCACTGGTGACCCACCCTGTGTGCTAGCCGAGCAGTGTGTTAGTGACCTGGGAGGTAATTAGTGTGAACCCAGAAGGATGACTGGATTTCCCTTATCTGTGTGTGAGCTTACAGCAAGACAAATGTTATTAATGGTCATAAAATTATCTGATCCCTTTTTAACACCAGCCTTAGCATTTGTCTCTCTGACCTCCTGTGGCAGTTATTCCCACAGGCTGACCAGTGTGCTGGGTAAAGACGAATTCCTTTTTATTGGTTTGAAATTTATTGCCCATTAATTTCATTGATCAAAGGGAATAAAAGATCAAAGAAAGAGTAGCCCATTACATGAAGATACAAATCATTATTACTTTCTTTAATATTTTTGACATTAACATTAATCACTATGAATTATGGTGGTGTTCCTTTGGATGTAATATGCAACTTCAAACACATTTCATCTTAACACCGTATTATTGCTCACCACATTATTTAAGCCATTTTCTTAGCACAGATTTTTTTTTCTCATTTGCAGCCAAAGGGTTGAGAAGAGCATCTTGTTTGTATCTCTGGAGGTTGTGATCACACGGCTGTGTACCTGTCTCTGCCTTTGTAGCAAAATACTTAATATTTAATACATGTGACTGAGCTATGTTCTTTCTTCAATAAGCTGCATTGACTGGAACAGTATATAAATATTCAGGATCTGTGGAATCAAAGACAAATTTGATATTTTGGGGGACTTACAATGACAAATAATAATAAGATTGTGAACTTGATTTGAAAATGTGTATGAAAAGATAGAAAGATGCCTTTGATGTGTCTATAAAGACATATATTTCCTAGCTGGATGACTATTTTTCAAGACAATTTTGTAGGCATATTTAGAACTAAGAAAAGGTTCAGCTATGTAAAAATATTTGGGAATATGATTGGAAGCAATTTGTTATGTTTTTCTTTTCTTATCATCTCTGATTATTTACAACCAGTAGGACTTAATTTTGTACTTCTGTTGGTTAGCCAGATATATTCTTATCTTTGTCTGCCCTATATTGTCAGTTATGACCTCATAAAAATAAATATTTGAGAGCAAGAGAGATTTTAGAGAATACCTTCTTCACCTCCTTTTACAAATAGACTTCTAAAACCAAACACATATCAAAGATTTGTCCAAGACCTTCCTTCTATGTGGCCAGTGACCCAACAGACATAGAAACTATGCATTCATGACTTCTACTTTATTAATACCTAAAACAAGGCTCCTTTATTTTCCAGCTAAATTGCTTCTAAGTCATACTGATGATTTTCACAAAATTGAGATGGCCGATTGCTTTGCTTAGGCTTAACACTAAAAGTCCTTATCCATCAAATGTCATATTTAATTCAATAATCCTTTAGTAAACACCTAATATGTGGTAGGTCCTATATGGATATTGGAAATAACAGAATGCCTCAAAAAGCATCTTTTGACCTCGAAGTCTACGGAGGTAGAGAGACTCACATGAAGATAGATTTAGCGTAGCATACAAGCTCAAAACTACCTGTAGTTGACAAATGGCATCAAGGAAGCAGAGTGTTTGTCTGAAAATGGCCTACATCTACTCAAGGACCGGGCAACTTTTATCCCTATGAGGTACTGGAAAAATAATGGACATTTTCTTGGCACCAAATGGCATTTTAGGTAGAAATAAAAACCCAGATGCACGAATGTCTGGTCCTGTGCATAGCAGCAGCATATTCAGGACTCACGTTTATGCTGAGGCCACAGGAATGATGGGGCTGAGGGTGAGGACAGGGCTAGAGAGTGAGGTCTTGGCTGACTCTTGCAGAGTCTCTTGACGGAAATCGGCTGTCGGGTGCCAGTGAAGACTCGAGGCTTGTTATCTAACTGGGGAATTCTTTTCAGAGCCATGAAGAAGACTCAGTACAATAGGCAGGCACGGCACTCAAGGTAAGGCTGCTGCATTTGTTAAGGGCTTGATGGTGACATAGTGTGACGGTCTGGCAGAGAGTTTTTGGACGATTGAAGTGATATATGATGGAGAAAATGAAAAGGTTGCACTAGAGGTGGAAGGATTGAGTACAAAGTCCAGGGATTTGTCTTAAGTGAAAAGGAAACTGATCAAAAGTTTCTTTGAAGTGGTGTGGTGGTTTGGGGCTTTGGGAGGGGAGCAATGCTATACAGGTCACATATTAATAAGACTTTTATAATACTCATCCAAAGAATCATGTATAAAAGGAGAGTGCAGGAAATCTGTCCACACACCAAAGACCAAAGCATCCAGCTGAGGGCTGGATCCCAAAATAATGTCCTGTATGATTCCAGCTGAAGACCTGGAGCCCACAACAGTGCCTTCCAGGAGTCCAGCTGGAGGCCCAGAGCCCACGACAATATCTCATGCAGGCCTGTTTCATGGATCTCTTCTGTAAATGCCCAAAGGTCAGTGGGAAAAACTAGAAAGTCTGTATCACTCTGAAGAAGGATCTACACTAGCCAGCTGAGGAGTCTGAACTGAAGCCAGGAAGCAGTGTTCAAGACAGAAATCAAGGGTCCCCCTGAAAGTTCCACAGCTGTTCTCAGTAACAATGAGGTCCTGTTCTCCTCCAGTGATGACAGAAGCTGAGTTTCCATCAGGAAAGCCAGTGCTTCTCCACAAGGCTGAACAGTTCACCATCTTCCCTTCTATAGTCAGGAAGAGATGCTCAAAGTGTTGAGCAGAGCTCCCCCAAAGTGAACTGTAGCCATTCTCAGTGACAACAAGATTTCAAGCTGCTCCTCTAAGGACAGCAGCCAAGTTTGTCAGGAAAGCCAGCATGGAAAAGTCTTCCTTGAGTAGCCCAAGAGAACCAAAAGGTCCTAACAGCTCCACAGCTTCCCCACATGGCTTTCTTAGCACCCTCCCAAAGGCTTCTCTAGCTCTGCCTCTTATGCGTTAGGTAATAATCCCCAGGAGGGCGTCCCCCACCCAGCACCATGCTAGTTCAGTTCAGGTGTGTGTTGCAAGTTGACCACCAGTAGGCAATTTACCTACTGGTAAAGTGAAGAAAGATGTTAAGAATATGAGCTCATTTTTTAATGTGCTGAGAAACGACCTACATCCGTGTGGTCCCTAGGACCCAGTGAAAATGCACAATTCTGGTGTCCTGATAACAAATTTGCATTGGCCACTTAAGATATATAATCTCTCATTTCTGTGTATTATTGAGGACCTTGAAGTTGCGGGCATCTAGAGAGTGCCACAGAGGTAGCAGAAAAGATGAACAAAAATGAAACACCAAGTGCTGCCGAGATTTCCAAGATGTACAGAGAAGGAACGTAGGTGCTGAGACCTGCTGAGGAATGCAAAACCAGAAGCTGATATCTCAGATGACAAGGGTGTGACATTTCTGCAGGTAGTCATTAGAGCCAGAATTCTCACGTTTAGAAGTGTACTACATGTTCCGTTTTATTTGTCTCTCAGTAGACTATAGGTAGCTTCAACAGAAGCAGCTCCTAAGAGCTTTTGTGCATGCACAAAAGAAGCATTAGATGAAGCCAAATGTAGACAGCTCTTCATCACAAAGTGATGCTGTCCACTGAGACTCTTGGAGTCAGAGAATGGGTTTGAGCAGGTGCATGCTCAGAATTGAGCACTGACAGAGTGATGGGGGCAGACACTGAAATGGAAAGATCAGACCTGAAGGAAGGGGAGCATAATGACAGAACTGCCTGAAAGACATGGAGGAAACAGCATAGGTGAGAGCCAGCCTTGACAGGGGAGAGAAGGAGGGAGGGGAGGAGAGGACAGAGAAGGGGAAGGAAGGGGAGGGGAGGAGAGGGGAGGGAAGGAGAAAGAAGAGAG
>PVKA01005661.1:30232-89160 GCA_004027165.1 Ctenomys sociabilis | reverse complement strand
ATCAATGATTGGTAAACACATAGTTTATTGAATCTTAAAGCTTAGAAGAATGTTGCAAAATATGTAGTTAGTTTTGAACCCAAAGTTGTATTTATTTTCCTGAGTCCTTTATATAAAGGACTCATTTAATCCTGAAAGTTGTCAATCATTCTTTATGATCATATTGATCGTTGTGTCTGCTTAAATATGAGGAAAGTGAAAAGAAAGAAGGTCACAAAATCAAGTTCACATGGCTGAAAAGGGCCAGAGCCAAGGGTTAAATTCAGTGAAGTTTGAACTCCGATACTTGCAGGCCAGAGACTGCTGCCTTAAACCTCCTTGCTATCTGGTTCACCTATGCTCTGCTGCTGCCAGATTTTCATGTCATCTCATGAATTTCTTCCTAAATTATGTAGATTTGAATGACCACATTGTACATGATAATCATTAATAGTACAACACAGGAAAGAACTTCTATTCTTTTTAATGTATTTAGGACAGGGTCTACAGGGTCTCACTGCATAGATTGGACTAGCAGTGATTCTCCTGTTTTCAGCCTCCCAAGCCCTGGGATTACAGGTGCACACCACCATGCCCAATTTCAATCACTGGCTCAGTGCGCCCCAGTGTCAGGGCTGGCACAGCATGCCATGGATTGAACCCAGGCCTCTGAGCTCTGACTAAGCAGGTGCTTTAGTCCACTAAGCTATCTGGCTGGCCCTAGAACTTCTACCACATTTAGAATTCTATTTTCCTTTACTCTGTCATGTTTAGCATTTTAACTGCCAATTTTGAGAAAAGACAGAAGGTTAATGCTTCAAAATTGCACAGCCTCAAACCCACAAACTCCAAATACAAAAGAATTAAGATTTAAAATGGCCATGATGAAATAAAACTTTTTCTTGTTAAACAGGGCCAACCCTTAATTAGTACTCGGATATTTAAAAGGACAAAAACTAAAAGAAATAAGGACAAAACAAAGTTAAAAGGGTCATCTTGCCTGTTGTGCACTTGAAAGGAGATGAAGAGTTTTAGTTCACCATTGTCTTAGGAAACAAGCCAGATGGCATCTCTAGACAACAGCCACCTCTACCAGCGCCAAATCCTCCTCCCAACACGCAATTCCATGCCTCTACATTGTGTCAGTAGGAAGATATTTTTAGAATCAAGATTTGTACCATTATTACATCCAACATTACTCAGATCAGATGGACAATATTGAAGCTAATTCCAGATACCATGATTTAGGACCAAGTACAGAGAATTGAGAATAAAAATAAGACTTGTTTTGCTCCTGTTTCGAAAACAAAGCATGAAATGAATGGATAGAAGATGCAGGAAGGTAATACCTCTCCATTCCAATAATCAACATGTTTTTTCTTGTAAAGAAATGAGTTCTCCACCCCCTGAGGTAATCAAGAAGAGACAGAATAAACTTCAGCTATAATTTTGTTGAGCCCCTCTGTACAGAATTTAAATTAAATGACCAGTATGGATCCCTGTGAAAATAAGATTTTATTAATAAACTTTTTACATCACATCTTTATTTTATTCTGTATTAGAAATTTTATTGAATGTCACTTTAGTTTAAATAACCAAACTAAATATTTTAACTTAGCACCTTAGAGTCAGAAATAGAAAATCAAGTACAAAATGTTACAGAAAAAAATAAATGAGACAAAACTATTCAAATCAACTTGATTCTGCAATAAAGAATTTGTGATGACACACAAATTTCTTTTCAAAACTACAACACAGTTGTTAAATCTTAAGATATAAGTTTCATGCATTTCTATAAAGAAAAGCTAATTACTGACAAGGAGTATGCCTTTTTACCTCTGAGTAGTATGTTACTGCTCAGAAAATCTATTTAATTAAAACAATTGAAACAAACAAACAAAAATTCCAGCTGGCTATTTATGCTCATCAAGATTTTCTGCTTGATTGAAACTACTCTTTGCCATCCAGCTTTAAAAATGGACACTGTAAGAATCTATGGGGCCAGGGGGCCAGGGAGATGGCTCAGTGGAATAAGCGCTTCCCTGGCAAGTGCAAGGGCCTGAGTTCAATCCCTGGCTCTGCCCCCCCAAATAAATAAATAAAGAGAATCTTCGGGACAAGGGAGATAGCTCAATAGAATAAGCACTTGTGTGGCAAGCACAGGGTCCTGAGTTCAATTCCTCGTACCACAAAAAAGAAAGAAAAAAAGAATCTACATTTTATGTTGCAGCAGGACAATTGTATCTTGAAACAAAAGTGGTGCCCACGCAATGACACCATTTTCAAAGCATATTTTTGAATGAACTAACTGGTAGATCTTCCTTTTCTGAACTCCTTTCTTAATTCTAGTTATGAAAAATTTAACAGTAATAAAAAGCCTATTTGATCTTATCACAAGGAGCAGAAGCTCTGGAAACAAATGCCAAGTCAGCTAATTACTTTGAACACAAACGTTCAGCTGACTCTACAGCTCAGACACAGCAGCAACAAAAGCCAGGGTTTAGAAAGAAAAAAAAAAAAATCACAGACCTTTTCTTAGAATGTTGCAGATGATGCTGCATAATGCAAACCTGATTTGGCTGATTTTCTGCATGTTGAATCTCTATCTTTATGAGATGAAGAGATAGAGCTCTTTTCCTGGAACCACAAAACTGCTGGGCAATGAAAATTTTTCATCTCTCACTTCTAAAAAAGGTAATCTTTATTTATTTATTTATTTGCTTATTTATTTATTTATTTAGTGCAGGGTCTCACTACACAGCTCCGACTCATTTGTAGTGATCATCCTGTCTCAGCCTCCCCAGTGCTGGGATTACAGGCGTGTGCCACCTCGCCCAGTTTTGGGAGCCAGCACGGCATGCCCAGAGTTGTAGGTTTGGCACAGTATTGGGTACTGGGGATTCAACCCAGGTCCTTGAGCTTGCCGAACAGGCACTTATACCACCAAGGTATCTCCTCAGCCCCAAATATCTTATTTTAATACTGTCCTAATAACGTAAAAAATAAAATCATAACAAATAACGTGACTTGGTGATATTTTCATATTTAAAGCCAAATTCAAATGTGTATATATTCAGTATAGTCTAAAGACTATTTCAGTTGTTCAGCGTTTATCTTACCTATCAAATCCATACCATGATAAATGGCTTGGTGATGCCCAAGACTTATAAAATGATGTACATAGATAAAAAATTGTAGCCTGGGTATTTCAGTATTAATTTGAGTTCTTACTTTTTTAAAAAAAAATTCAATTCTGTAACTAAATTGTTATGCAAATTTAACTTGAAATGTAACCTTCAGATTTTATTTACTCTTTCAGGTTCTTGCACTACAGAGAAATATGGTATATTCTAAGGAACAGTTAATGACTTTTATTTCTTCTCTCTCTCTCTCTCTCTCTCTCTCTCTCTCTCTCTCTCTCTCTCTCTTTCGTGGCCTGGCTCAGCCCACCATGGGGGTGGGGCTGGCACAGCCTGTGGTGTCAGGGATCAAACTAGGCTCCCTGCCATTTGCCTAAGCTTGCCTAAGCAGGAGATGTAGATCCCTGAGGTATCTCACCAGCCTCTTTTTAATTGTTTGACCAATTTTGCATGCTTATATCTGGTAATTTGAATAACTAATTTGAAAACTATTCTGTTGTATGTTATTGCATAAATAACTATTGCTGAATTTTTATCATTTTGTTTAGTGTAATTATGTAGTTTCTATGTTTTTTTTTTTTTGCTTATTTTATTATGTTTATTTTATGTATTTGATACAGGGTCTCACCATGCAGCTCAGACTCACAGTGGCCCTCCTGTCTCCTGTCTCCACCTCCTCAGCCAGTGCTGGGGTTACACACATGCACTACCAAGCCCAGTTTTGGTGGCCGGCTTGGCTCAGGTCCAGCGCGGCATGGCAACTCAGGTCTTTGAGTTTGCCTGGCAGGGACTTAGGCCCCTGAGCTGTCTCTCCGGGCCTATCTTTTGTTTTTTACTTTTATTTTTATTTATTTATTTTTTAATTTATTAAAGTGTCTCACTACACATCACGGATTCTTTTTTTGCAGGGGGCGTGGTCAGCTCAGCCTGCCCTGGGGGGAGGGGCTGGCATGGCATGTGGTGCTGGGGATCGAACTGCGGTGCCTGAGAGGTGCTTTAGACCGCTGAGCTAAATTGTCTCTTGTGAATGACAAATTTTGAAAATGCTTCTTCCTCTCCTCCTTTCTCTAGTTTCCCTGCTCACTCTTTATTCTGCTCCTCTGTTCTTTTCTTCATCTCTTTTTTAGGTAAAAATGTGCATGCTGTAATAGTTAAACACAAAAATATTTGCCATTTGTAGGGTTTTTCTTCTGGCTTCACTCATAAAATATTCTTATGAATATGTAATGTTAAATGCAGGCCAGATATCAAGATCGATAAACATCTAGGCTTATTTAGGGCCTCAAATAAATACAGTTATGCACCTATATGGATAATTTAAACACTTTAGTATGAAAACTACATCTAACATATAAATTGCAAACACTTTTATATTACTTCCAATTTAATTTTCTTAAAATTTTGAAGCTTAGTTTGGTTTTGAGAAACCAGTCTTTTAAAAAAGTATTTAAAATATTTACAAACTCCTTTCTGTATCTCAGTGTGCCTGTTATTGTATCTACTAATATATATGTGAGTTCATCCATGCTTTATGTTTATATTCAAGCAATATGTTCGCTAATAAAAATGGATATTTAGTACTAGAGCTAAGTTCATCTGATCACAATTTTTGATATTTTGTTAAATCTCCTACATATATTTTTTTCAAGCAACATATACATTTGAGTTGATTTCAGATAAAAACTATTAGAGGAAGGGAGAAATCAGTGACCATTTCTGCCCCTACAATGTTAGAAGCTACATTCCGGAAAGCCCTGAGGAATTACTAGTAACTATTTATACATCATCCACAGTATTAGAAAATACAAGGAGTTATATCACTTTAGGTGAAATGCATGGCTGGCGACCAAGTTCAGTCTGTTATATTCTGTATTTGCTTTTCAGCCCTTCTACTTCGCCAAAATAAGCTTTCATAGCACTTTCCTTGGCAGTCTCCTTCAGCTGGTTCCAGGCGTCCCTTTGGCTTTGCCTTTAAGGCCTAACACCCCAGGCTGCTCTGTATTTATGTCCCCTGCAGTGGCTTGTTTGCAGTTGCTGTAAATGAATAACATCTCTTGGTCTGATGGCCAGGTCTTGAGGCGCTTAACTGCCTCTGCAGCTTTCTCACTCTCAGCCTGAGACCTGCTGGCTGGGTTGCAGGAGCTCCACAAAGCTCGTGTAGGAGGTGAGGAGCAGGAAACAGGGCCTTTCCTAAGCATTGACTGAAGATGAGCAAGACCACCAAAGAGATGCTCAAGTGTCCTAATTAGAGACATCTACGTGACTTCACTCACAGTGCTGACTCAAAGCTCAGTTAAAAGTGGGAGATGGAGTGAAGAGAGAGGGGTGTGCCGCAATTCATCTGAAGAGCTCTACTCAGAACATGTCCAACTGGGATCTTTCTCAGTTTTCCTTTGGGGTTGCTCCATGACAGAAAATCGGAAAAAAAAAAATCTAAAATTCTGTCACGGCAAATTTTGTGTGTGAAAAAGGCCTCTCCTGCCAAACAGGTCACAGACCAGTGCTGCCACCTCAATTTCTACTTTCGTGGCCTGTGAGGCCTTTCCATTTGAGGAACATTGTAAGGGCTGGTGGAGAAGGGGTGAAAGAAGAAACCCAGCACCAGGATCTTCATTTTTTTTAAACAGGCTACTACAAGGTACTCAGCCCGCATATGTTGTAGCCCTTCTCATAACTCCTTGGGCTCCCCTTCCGCCTTTAGGGGAGGGGCTGAGGGAGCAGCTATACCAGCATGAGACTGTCCTATTGCTAGAGGGAATGATGGGAATCTGTCCATGAACGTGACTCCTTCCACCAGGTCTGGCCAATGACCTGTCAGTCCTGAGGCTAGGTCTCTTGGAGACTAACCCCGTAATCAGGCACTTGAAAACCTGCAGAAATCTTCAAAGTGAAACAATCTCAACCATTTTTGTTACATAAGTTAAGTAAACAGAGAGGAAAATAAGGTGATAGTGTGACATTGGGTTTCCAAATGAGGAGTTCACATTTCTGAATAAAAATATTGTTTTCTCTTTCTTCTAGGCAGAATTCAAAAACAAAGGAAACCAGGGGTAAGGCACAGTTTGCAGAGGATTCCTGGGGGGCCATAAGAGTTGAGATCCAGAAGGATCGGAAAAACCCAGTGTGATGGTGGTGGGGGCCCTATACTATTGGCCATTTGGGAGATTGATACAGGAAGTTAGGAAGTTCGAACCTAACCTGTGCTCTGAGTTCAATCATCAGTATTAAAAATAATAATAACAAAGATAAGGACAGGGACCAAAGGCTCAAGTAGGGAACAGATGGTAGAAGTGTATCACTTTGTGTTTCCCTGTCTGTGTGACAGGCACCCTATACTCCCCTACCTGGGGACTGATTATACTATGTCTGCTCTCTTTCTATCTTAATTGCCTTGGATTTATCTTTAAAAGAGACAATTTTTCTGACTCTTGACCAAAGCTCCTCTAATGGGTATACTAAGATTCAAATGAATGAATCAATCCAGTACAATTCTTTTTTAATTTATTTCATATTGATTTTTTTATGTATTTAGTATGGTGTCTAGAAGGTATAGATTGGACTTGTCGTGATTCTCCTGTTTTCAGCTTCCCAAGCACTAGGATTACAGGCATGCATCACCACGCCCAGTCTCAATGGCCATCTCACTGTGCCCTAGGGGCAATTCCAGCACAGCATGCCTGGAATCCAACCCCAGCTTCTGTGCTCTGCCTAAGCAAATGCTTTAGTTAGTTGAACTATCTGGCTTCCCCTTACCATACAATTCTTACAGTTTAACTAGGATTGTCAAAAATCAGTACAGTGTTTATGCACGCAGTAGGATTTAGCAAATATATAGAGTCAAAAGTACTTGTTTTCATACAGTCCCAGAAATGGGTTTAAATTTGGTGAGTCACTTTCCTGACTAGCTGTCACAGCCTATGTGTTCATGGAATTTTATCCTTTTGTCAGGTTATATTGTTTGGTTTTACATCTGTGCTCTTGACTAACCTTTGCATTATGTGAGGAAGGAATGAAGCCTATAATTTTATGTTAATATTTGAAATCTTCATTATCCTCTTGGGTTTCTTTTCCTCCTTTCCCCATCTCCTGCAGGTGCCCCACAGCACCTCAACATCTGTAACTATCAGGAATAGAAGGAGGAGAAAAGACAAAAGAGAGGAAGGCTGAAAAAATCCAATTCTAATCACTTAACTTGTCCTCCAAGGAAAGCCATGAATAAATGAGACGTGCAGGTGAACAGCAGTCGGTGTGCCATTTGTGAGAAGTGTCGCACACTTGTGTCCTTTGCTGAGCTCAGCAGGTGGAGAATGGAGGCAGCAGTGGCTGGGACAGGTGCGTGGCCATGTGGTACCAGCAGCTTTTTCCCTCATCTCGTGATCATGCCTCCAGAAAGGAATTATTTACATGATTGTATCACGCCAACTAAGTCTTACTTTGCAGACTCTACAGGTTTAAATATTAACCTGCACTTCTCTTTCTGTGTTTTACCAAAGATTGGAAGAACTGAGCTGCATTTTAATGTCTTCATTCATAACAAGATATTATCCCACTCCAACTTCTTTCATTAGATGTAGAAACTGTATGAGCCTATCTTGTGGGTTTTTTTTCAATAACTGTTGAAAAACTGTTTATTCTGTCAAGGTTCATGATTTCATGGACCATTAGCCATGCATACAACTATTACACAAAAATTGTCCAGACAGCAACTTTTCTAAACAGATCCCCAGAACAAGCGGTCTGTCTTTTATGGCAGCAGTTGTGTTTCAGCTGCTCTTTACTGCATGGCCCCAAAGTGTGCTTTGAGTCTAGCAGACACCAGGCTTCTCTACACAGGGCTAATTTTGTCTCATTTATTTATTTGCCTACAACAGCACAAAGTGGCATATATAATATAAAGTCTGTGTCTTATTTATTTTTTTCTGTTCTCCAGTACACAGAATTTATATATGATAGGCATGCTGTAAACATTGAATGTGTGTGCTGGTAGTTGTGAGTAAACTTTGGGTTGTGGGCTGTTCTCTTCAACAAGCAAATGGAGTTAGCAAGTGTGAACTTCCCAGCTATGTTTGGAAAGGCTTACAAGAGGGAGCAGATAGTTTACAGTTCAACACCCGTAGTCTCTCATTGGAAGATCTCTAAGGAAGGATTGTGAGGCTCGGCAGCTTTAGAATTATGAAACAAATGGATGCTTTCAGAATTTTGTGCCCTGCCATGCTGGCCCCACATCCAGGGACATGTTGAGTTGGCAGTTGAGACTGGGTGTGGTGGCACTCACCTGTATTCCCAGCTCTTGGGAAGGCTGTACCCAGGCAGATCTCTACAAGTTTGATCTAATCGTGAGACCCTGAACAACTAATAGACCCTGCCCTAAGAATACAAAAAGAAAAGAAAGAAAGAAAATGTTAGTCTTGTGAACTGCTAAGGTCTGAATGCATATTCCAAAGTTCATATATTAAAATTTAACTATTTCCAAGAAGATAGCATTAACAAAGTTTCCTTTGGAGATATGATTAAAGTAGAAAGTCTGTATCTTTGTGAGTAGACTGAGTGCCTTACAAAAAGATCAGTGTTTTCCTCTTATCCCTTCCCCCTCCACCAGAGGATGGTAAGCACAGAATAATTTTGGAAGTAGAAAAGAGCTTTCAATTGACACTAAAACTGTGAGTACCTACCTCTTGGAATCCCTAGTCTCTACACCAATGAACAATAAGTTTATGACCTTTACAAATT
Source organism: Ctenomys sociabilis (assembly GCA_004027165.1). Classification (NCBI taxonomy): domain Eukaryota; kingdom Metazoa; phylum Chordata; class Mammalia; order Rodentia; family Ctenomyidae; genus Ctenomys; species Ctenomys sociabilis. Next base: position 80,311 of record PVKA01005661.1, on the reverse strand, counting down.
ATCCAGTAGTAGATATTTTATTATAGAACCAGAAATAGATTAACAGCTCTGTTAATAACTTGATTTATTGATGTTTTCCATTAATCAAATGTCCTTCTTCTCTTACACACAGTACCTAGTTTTTCTTTTTAAACAAAAATAACTCTTAAAGGAATCTTGACAAGATTTCTCTTTTGTTGTCACTGTGTTTGTGAACTAAGAGATTCCAGTTTATCTTGACTCTAAAAGAGCAGAAGATACTGTTATCTTCAAGCCCAAGATGAACTTAGATAGCTGGATTGATAAATTCAACTGAATAAGATAAGCATGTCTAAATCAGTTATACCATAATTCTAATCTTTATTCTGGTCCAAGGTAGAAAATAAATACCCTTAGAAATTAGCTCAAAATTATTTCAAGTTTATCTGAGACATCAATAAGGACCAGAGAGATTAATCAAGAATGTTCAGCAGAGATGAGTTAACAGTTGAAGCACTTTCAACACATGATTCGACAAGGAAAATATTTCATTCTAAAAGGGAGGAATAAGGGCAAAGAAAGAAATTAGGTCAGAGCAAAATCAAAACCCAGGAACCCCCAAACCAGCATGAGCCCCTGTAGCTCTGTGGCTAGCACCAGGACAGATTGTAGTGATGTGTCAGGTGGTAATCCTACCCTGAGGACTTGGGTGGCTCTGCCCCGTGGGATGGCAGTAGCGCCCCACATAGCCATTGCTGAGGCTGGCTGCGCTCACTGCCTGTAACTGCCCTAAGTAAACATTCTGTGCTCCTGGCAACTACAATTTCCTATGATATCTGATACCTTGTGAGCTTCACTTTGAGCTTCCCTCTCACAGCTTCATACCTTTTCAGATGCAGACTGTCTGAATTTACAGGCCTCCTTAAGTACAGAAAGATACCTGTATTAATTGTGTGTGTGTGTGTGATCTTAATTACTGTTTTTTTTATACAGATACATCCAGAATATAGAACTCTATAGATAAATAGAATATTAAAAATGAACAGATTATCTGAAGACATTTCTCTAAGAAAGACATACAGATAGCCCAGGCTAAAATGAAGAAATTCTTTGATCAATAATCATTAAGAAAAAGCACATCAAAATCACAAAGACAGACCACTTCACATACACTAATATTCTAAATGATTATAATCAAAAACAGGAAAAGAGAAGATACAGAGAGAATGAAAGCTCTAATACAGCAGTAGTGGGCTTTTAAACTAGTGAAGGTCTCTGGTAAAATACTGTGTACTTTCCACAAAGCATCAAACATTAGTTCACAAATAATCCAACAATCTACTTCCAAGAGAAATGCACTTTGTGCACTTGTGCTAGGCTCTTCCTTAGTGCTATAGGCTTAGACTGCAACGTAAAGCCCTCCTGTGCCGACTTCAAATTTGTACACTCAATATTTAAGAAATAGCTCAGAAAATTAAACTTCTAGCCATTTAGAGCTTGCTTGATTTTCAGACCACTGAAGGGTTTCCAGTAGCACTGACATACTGATAAAAAGGACTTTTGCTGTTGTAAAGCTTAAGCCCCTGCTGCCCTTCGGAGCTCCCTGACAGGGTGCCTCTGCTGTGCTGTTGAGAGACATCTTCCAGAAAAGCAGCAGCACCTTTTCTTTCCTCTAGGTGCTGAGGCAATCTGTCTCCTCTTTGCCCCTCTCTGTGACTCTTCCCAGAAGATTATAGAAACCTGAAGCCCTGTCAAGACATGTAGCTAGAAGAAGTCTAACCCCTCCGTGACCTTCGGAGATTTCCTCTTTTCACCAAGAAAATCTGTGAGATGAACAGGAAAATCGTTATGGCTCCTACACATTACTTGAAGTGGTAAAATGTTGAAATTGGTATCTGCCTATTGTAAATCATGTGCATGTATGTGTCACTTTTTTATTTTTATTTTTTCATGTATTTGGTACAGGGTGTCACTACACAGCTCGGGCTCATAGTAATCCTTCGGTTTTCAGCCTCCCCAGCACTAGAATTACAGACCTGTGCCACCATGCCTGGTTTCTGAGGCCAGCTTAGCACATCCGCGGGTGGGGCTGGCATGGCCTGTGGTACTGCGGAGGAACCCAGATCCCTGCACTTGCTTAAGCAGGTGCTTAGTCCACTGAGAGATCTTGTCAGCCCTGGGATGACTATTACATCTGAGTGTGCTCCAACATGGATGGAAGCACCTTTACATGATGCTCTCTGCATACACTCTGCCATGCATGTCTACAGCAACCCTCAGTCATCACAAGAGCTGCAGAAAGCAGTGCAGTAAGAGACCCCACGTGAGCATCTCTAATTAAAAAGACTAAAATCCGAAATGATCAAATTTCTTTTTTTTTTTTTTTTTGTGACTATGCATGATACTGCAGGTGGAAACTTGCCTACCACATTCAATGGACTGGTCAAAGACAAAGCACAGGGACACTAAAAATATTATATAAAATTCCCTTTACATTATGAACCTGGGTATATGAAATTTAAAAGAAATTGATGTTTAGACTTTACTTTCACCTCCAAGCTATTTCATAATGTTTACATAAATCTTCCAAAACAATAATAAAATGTAGATCCAAAATCTAAAAACTGTTTCTCCCAGAGAATTTCAGAGGAGGACACTTCAAAGTGAATATAAATCAAATGCTCATTTCTTGGTTCAAGTAAACTTACAAGAATGTAAGAGAAGGAGAAAAGGAGAGGGAAAGAGAGACAGAAACAGAAAAAGTGACCGAGACTGGGGTGAGAATTCTAAAGAAGCAAATACAAAACAGATATTAAAATTAAAGACCTGTCCCGAAATAGCAATACTGCAGTTTTAATATGATAATAAAAGACTAAAATGAAAACATGGGTAAATAGTATTATACAGTTACCCGCTGCCCAAATTTAATGGCATAAGTGCATTGAAATTAAAATTGTATAAAAATATATACCATGTGATCATTAATCAAAGTGTGAAAATTGAGCCTAGTATGTGATAAAGCATATTTAAAGCCAGAGATAATTACTAGACACAATGAGCGATGTCACATCATGACCCAGTGAAAAGAAATCAATCTATGAGCCAGACATTGTGATGCCACATGTATATTCATGAAGCAAGAGATCCCCAGAATCATGAAGGAAACTGGCAGCGATGCAGGCGAGTCTGATGACCCCATGATTGGAGCTGGTGACTTCAAGGTCCAGGGCCATACACACTTTCGTTTCGGATGCACTGTATGTTTGTTGTGGATTCTCTTGATGATGTTGACATAAGTTCCTCTATTAAGTCCTTCTTAATATGTTAATACAATTTCCAGTGAAACTGTATAAGATTGGATTTTTCTGCATAATTCTTATAGCTGCATGAGAATCCATCATATCTTTTTTGCACTTATTTTTTTAAAGCAAACACTCTCATTTTTTATTTATAGAACCTAGTTCTTTTTTTTCTTTTTTTTACTTTCTTTCTCTCTTGCTTATATTATTATTATTTTGGCAGTCTTTAGATTTATATAGTTGGATTTTTTACTAACAATTTGCCTTTTAAATATTAAGTTAAAGCATTTAAAAATTGATCTTGGAATTATTTCAGATTTACCTAAAAGTTAAAAATGTAAAACATGGAAGTTGAAATTTAAAGTAGGATTTAAATCATTTTCCTTGTGACAGGAATAAGCTTTTTTTTAAGATGTGAAAAATGAAGACAGCAAGTCTAAAATTAAAGCAGTAGGTTATAAATCAAATTGAAAATAATGGACAAACCAAAGTACATGTTTTAAGATAAAAGGAAATTTAAAAACACCAAAATAGCCATTGGCAGCACGATCTGGTCTACAACAAAACTCAAAAAGATAATGTGAGGTAGGCGCAGCAGTCAGCGAGCAGTCAGTGCCCTGCCCCGAGAAGGGCCGCACAGGAGAAAGCTGTTCGCCCAAGCTGAAATTCCTAGCTGGGGAGGATGCATTTCCTGTCAAAACGGATTCATTTCATTAAGAGCAGACATAAGAATGATGAATAAACTGAAGATAGAAGAACAAGTCTTCGCGTGTTTTTCAAGTCCACAGCTCTGACCTGACTCTTGTAGCCTCCAGAACATGCTGCACTCATTTATCAATGGTCTCCTACAGCGACGTCACTGGTTATTTTAAAGTCAATGCGTTTATAAGCAATTTGTTTCTTGCTTTTCTTTAAGCCTTAGCCGTAAATACTAGCTACTGTGAATCTTTTAAACTGGAGACAAGGATACTACTCTCGATCATTCTATTTTGGATATTGCCTACATCCAAAAATTGGCTTCATTTGCTGTGTTTTCTCTTTCTCCTCAATCCTTGCAAGGCTTCAGGTCATTATCATTTTTTGATTACCGGAGAATGCTGCCCATTTTTATGAACAGTTTCCTCCACTGTTCTTCGCAGTGAAACTTACAAAGGACCCCTGAAAAAATGTACATACTCAAAACATATCTTTGCGTACAAAAATCCACCGGTTCCCTGGTGAATGTAGACTGTAGACTAGCATACAAGTTGTGCTCAACTTGGGACACTTCGGAGTGGCAGCAGACTCCAGTAAAAGCATGAAGCGATATGAAACAGGATTAAAAACCAACCAACAAACGAATCAATAAATAATTAGTATAGTCCTGTAGAATTTGGCACTTGTGGTGAAATTTGTAGTGTAGTGGCACAAAGTTCTTGATAAGCTGACCACTCGATCATTCCTGATAGTGGTTTTTCTCAAGATTGGGTGCTTCATTTGAGTATTAAAGCACAAAACTGAATTCCACAGACTCTTTTTCAAAGGCCAAAAATTTCAGTTGGGAAACAGCAAAGCATTAATCCAAGCACACAGGCTCCTTCTGAGCACCGGGCCTTACAGGACTTTATAGCTCACTAATCCATAAATCTCACTATCCGTACCTCTACACTTATGCAAACCTATTAGTTGTGAATTTTCATTGTTTTTTAAGGAAAAAGTTGTTTTTATTTTTAAAAGAGAGTACAAACCAGAATTAAAACAGAAGAAAAAATTGCAAGTGATACAGAATTTCACTTAGCAAAGTACTATGAATTTCACAGTATTTGTTGTATGTAATATATAATCTTGTCTTCCAGCCAGTTATTCATGTTGTCAGATGTATGCATGTAAAATTGGAAGAGGAAAGAAAAAAGGAAAGAAATGTATAAGAAATTCGGAAGAACAAAAGTACAAACAATGGATAAATGGAGATAAATTAATGCATTAACAGTTTCTTTCCATAGACCAGCAGAAAGAAATGCAATGCTATTTCATCACTACTTTGCGTTCTGTTTGTATTCTCTATTCCATTAAGAATGTCTCTCCCTTCCATACAAGACATAATAAAAATGATTTATCTAAAATAAAGCTTTACTTTTATTTTTCCATAAATTAATATTCTATTCCATATATCAACATACTAGTTTATTTATGGTAATGCCTTGATATAATAATCTGTCAGGATATGTTAATTAACACAGTTTTCAATATATCTTTAACCTAATTATTTTAAAGTATTGGTCTGGTAAATTTACAAACTAGGACATCTCTATTTCTGCTTTTATTGACTTTTTATTTTGTTGAGATATGGCTTATCATTTTGTATGTTTTGTTTTAGCCTTCTCAGGCTTTTTCCCTGAGTGTAAGATTCTCATATAAAAATTACAAAGCCTAAGATCAAAGTTATTAACTTCTAGAAAATTTCATACCTTTTTTTAAAGAATGTAGAAGCCTTTAGTGATGGTACATAGTTGAGGTAGAATAGCTGTATTGGAGTTCCAGTTATTTTCAGCTCTCCAACACCTTCATAAGTCTTTCAGGGACATCCAGGCTTTCCCTTCACTGGAATGTTTGAGCACTTTTCAACTTTAGGAGTTTGCTCAGCTGATTAAAGCACTTGCAAGCAGGCACACGGACTGGGGGTTCAATCCCCCAGGCCTGCCATGGCGGTATTGTGCTGGGGCATGCTGAGACAGCAATTGAGACTGGGCTTGGTGATGTGTGCCAGTAAATCCCAGCTTGTGGGAGGCTGTAAACAGGCAGATCACTAGGAGTCTGATCCAGTAGTGAGACCCTGAACACCCTGTAGACCCTTCCCTAAAATATAGAAAAAAAATTTAGGAATTTTTTTTCTTTTAATTTAGAAATGAACCTCCAGATCTCTGTTCAATAAATGCTCTTAGGCTGGGATTTGTTTCTTTGTGTTGTTTTGTTACTCAGCTACCAACAGTCTTGATCTCCATTGTCATCTATGTCTGAACACTGAACTCTAAACTTTTCATCCAGATCCCCACTACTTAGTATTAAAAGGACATCTCTACCAGCTTTACCATGATACACTGGGGAGTCCCAAAACTGTTTTACTGCTTGCTTAAGCCTGTGTGCTAAGAGAACCCAGGATGCTTAGCTTTCCTCTCAACCACCTCCCCTTCTCCAGTGTTGTACTTAGAGGAGGCTCCACCTGCCGCAGGGTGCTTTGCTCTCTCTTCTGCCCTTCTCCAACATTTTTGGCATAGTACTCTCCAGCACTAGGTGAAAACATGTGGAAATGATTCAGAGTGTGGCTGCAGATTTGCTCTGTGGTTTAGGCTCCTTGGAAATCAATCTTTCATGCCAACCTACACACAAGGCATTAAAAGTTCATCAAAAGTTTAGCTAATTTCTCCTTACTCCTTCTTTGGCAAGCACCTCCTCAGTTACTTCCCATGAAATGAGAACAGCTGTGGACTTGTTCTCTTCTTTGAAGGATCTGTCATTTGACTGAAAATTGGCTTATTTAGATTTCATTGTTTCCTCAAATCAGAAAGGCTTTAAGTAAGAGATACATGTTTTCAAAGGATATCCAGCTTCTCTTACTAGTTAACATAAAAGCAATAACTTTTGTTTCTTTCTATGTCCTATCCAGAAATAGAGGTCTTCTATAATTATTTTGAAATTCCTTAATAATATGTTCAGAATTCTGGTATATTACATAGTCACCTTAAACTAACATTCACTTCTACAATAAGACCATTTTTCGTGCAATTGCTTTCTTAGAAAGATGTGCTTTAGTTTAGAAGATTATGCTTATGCTAAACTATGATAAACTACACTATTTAAAGCAAAATTTCCAGATTTTCTTTTCATTTGATCTTTGTCTGATTCTCCAATAGATAACCAACTTACTATAATCTTTGGTATATAAGATAGCCCAACTAACTTAAGATACCAAAGATGGTACTATGAACCATTCCTTTAGGTTTAGCATGTTTGATATGCACAGTGCTTTTTGACAGCCAGAATGGTAAACTGTCATAACCAATACTACCCTTCGAAGCACAACAGAGGGTACCAGAGACACACCCTTTACTTTTCTACTGTAAATTTTTACTTTAGCATAAAGTAGCCAAGGGCATATCTTATGACCTTTCCCTGAGTAATGCAGGAAGCAATCTTTGTATTTACCCACTTCATATGACAAATATAAAGTGTGTGCATATGCACAAAACTACCAGACCAGGATGTATCCTAACATTATCTTCCACAGAACAGTTTTTGTATGTATATATGAGCATCACAGAGGGTCCAAAATATGTTAAATGAAAGCTTTCTTTGTATTTTTTCCTTAATAGTAGTATCCCAATTCACTACAATAGCACACGAGAACCCAGAATTGCAAGTCTTGGTAAGTGAATTATCAGATCATGCTAATGATCTCATGCATGAAGAATGAGGATGATCCATTCTGGTAAAATATATGCTTGCCTCACAGAAGAGTGGTGGTGTGGGGGACAGTGATGATGATGGTGATGATGATGATGAAGGTGAAGATGATGAAGATGTCTTTGATATCGGCCTATGTGCCAATGTTTTTATGACAGTGAAATGGATCAAGAATTGACTGATGCAGACACAGGGAACATAGCCTTTATCAATTCTGTCAGATAAAGAAAGTACCTATATGAGTGCATATTTGACTAGTCAAAAGTGTGCAAAATGGCTCTGCAGTCAGTGTTAGTACTAGGTCTGAAAATAGAGTGAGTGCCTTGGCAAGGGTATTGGAAAGAATGCAAGCGCAACCATTCAGTTTTGGAAATTGTAACAGACAAAACACTACACAATACTGTTAAATACACAAAGGAAAAATACCAATAAAATGTTCTGTGTGCAGCAATAGCCAAATCCAAAAATGTATTTCTTGTATCTGAAAGCATTCATGGGTCTGTTGTACTTACCAGGGATTTTTCATGTTGATCACAGGAATGTAAAAGACTTAAAATATGACATAAAAATTTATGCCTTTGGATATACAAAGACCTATCATGCTTTTAATTTAGACATTCATCCTGGAATTCAGCCACAGGATCCCTGCTGCATTCACATTATATAAAACAGTAGGAAGTTCCTGACAAAACAGAAAGAAATGAGAGGTGATCCGAGTGGCCTTCCACGAAGGAAAGGAAAGCTAAGGACCTGTGCTGTCAGACTGAGATCTGTGCATGGGATGTACAGTTGTGGGTGGAGACTCCCTTCCCTGGGTGTTAGAGGTGAAGCAAAGAATCTTTCTGGGGTAGATTTGTCCTATTGTTTGCAGAGCAGCTCATGTAGATCTGATGTTATCTCTTAGGTTTGTAAGCCACCATGAAGCTGACTGAAAATATTCTCTGTTCTAAATTTTGATTACACATTTGTTATGTTATTTTACTGACATCTTATTTCCTTATTATTCAGATGCCATAATGGAAACAAATATTTTTGCTGAGTGCTACTAATATGCTCATTGTAGGTTGCATAGAAATTTATTTCTGATGTCATCTTTTAAGTTTTGCAAGCAAGCACACAACTGATAGGAAAATATTGATGTCTAGTCTACACATAGAGAACCATCTAATATTTATTTTATTGACACTTTGTTTTCTTATTATTTAGGTGTGATATTGAAGTAAATATTTTCTTTTGTAGGGTGCTATTAGTATTTTTATTGTAGTTCATATAGAAATTTTTCTCTGAGGTTACTTGTTAGGTGCTATAAGCAAACACACAGCCTCATGTGAAAATATTGATATTTATTCTAAACACACAATTCATATTTAGAATTGAATGTTTTATTTTACTGAGATTTTATGTTCCTATTGGCTGCACATTGCATAATGTTGTAGGAACCTGACAAGATGCAAGACTACCAATGCGCCAAGTGTGTCCTGTGAGTGTAAGTGATACATGTGTATGGAATTTGCTGTTCTCATGTGTGAAGACTGCCCAAGGTGTGACAAACTGAAGTAAGGATTTTTACAGCACACTATTCATAGTTTCGTTCTGCTGTTCTGTTTTAGACTTTATACCCCAAAAACTACTTGTTGAAAATGTTGAAAATTTTAATGCACTTGAAGAAGTATTTAATAAAATTTTTTTGAAAGAATCGGGAATTGAACTCATTATATAATATCACTTGTGCTTGCAGGAGTTATTCCACTGAGCCATCTCCCTGGCCCAATAATTTTTAATAGGGCAATACTTTATTTTTGTTATATTTTTCTTTTAAGTGCTCATTGTTTAATATAATAAAACAGGGCCTGGGGAGATAGCTCAGTAGAATAAGTGCTTGCCTGGCAAGCACAGGGTCCTGGGTTCAATCCCTAGTACTACAAAAAAAAATACATATATATATATATAATAAAACATAAAATTAAAATTAATAATTCATTGATAGAAATATTCTAAAGAATATATGTGAATATGAAACTCCCATAGTTATACTGTGAAATGGCAAAGAATGCTTTTTTTCCTCTGAAGATGAACCTTGGTATATTCAAAACAATTCAGAGAATGTAGGCAGGGACTTGAGGAATTTATATATTACGACCTAGATTGTGAAACTGCTGAGGCCTAATTCTGCTTGTCATAGCTTTGTCTATGTTATGAACAAGATTTAATACCTATTAAAGATTTTTGAAATTCTATTATTTTCTAAGGTGGGCTTTTTTCTGTTATTTTTTTTAAAGAAATATTCTAGCTAAAAGGAAGAGGTAAGATTTAAATTCTTCCATATTTTCCCAACCATAGGTGTTGTTATTTAAACAGTACATCTTCAAATACTCAAAAATAAAATTTTTAGTTATTTTTATATAATATCACTGTAGATTTGTTTGTTTTTATATTATTAGACTTCAACAAAACACTACAATTCAATTTTTCAAGGTTTATCATGCTTTTAAAGAAAATACATAAAGAGAAGCATTTCATTCTTCTTATAAGAATATTTGGTCCACGACAGTGCCTGAATTATAGGACTTCTCAACAAATTTCTATATTTAGGGAATGAACACAAACTAGGTTTCCAGAAATTGCCCATCATCCAGTCTTACTGAAAAGTAGCTAGACCATTTGTCAACAAAAGACAGATTTTTCTGTTAAGGTAATTTCATAGCCAGATGCTGAAGTGGTCATTTTGTGCCAAGGCGTATTCTGCAGCCAGAGCCTACACCTTCTATTTCAGGTTTCATGACAAATCTTCTACGGATTTGCGATCAGCTCTGACAATGTCATTAGGGAGACACTTTTTAGATAGATAATATATCTAAATTACTTCACTTTAAAATAGGTCCAGGAAACACTATTCTTCAGTCAGGTCCTAAATCTCTCTCATACTTCCTCTTGGTGCCCTTACTTTGCTCTTAGAATTGGCTGTCCCCACCAATGACAGATGAGTAACTTCAGTGAAGGGCTATAAGTCAATTGAGGAGACTTATTACCTGCAATTTAAGTGGACAGAGAGCTGATATTTCTGAAGACATTCTGTCCAATGCTCAAGAATTTGTCATTTTCTTCCTAAGAAATTAACCACTTGATTGCAACTTTTGTTTGCCTGGAATTATTTTGGCATCGTGGCTGCAGTAACAGTCTCAGCTCAATAACCACGTAATCTATTGAAGTCATCATTGACTGATGACACCAAGTAGTCACTTTCGGAGCATATGTTGTTCATTAAGGTAACCACAGTCATTTAGATGTACAGACATCAACATGAGCCTAGGGTTTAGAATTTTCTTCGGAAAATTTCAAAGTAAAGGAAAATTGGATACTTATATACAAATGAGGAGCTGTAATATGCATAGTTGGCCTATTTTCCACATAATCTCACAATCGCCTTGAGAGGTAAAATTGCTCGTGTGTTTTGAATGCATAAAGGAGATGGGAAAATGCAAGCTCTTGTCTCAGCTCACTCAGCCTTGCCGCACAATAAATCTCTGCGATTTCTACAAACATCTTATAGACTCCCTCCTAAGTCATGCTTTTGTCCTTTAAAAAGTTTCCTTTTTATATAAAAAAGCTATTGATTTTATCTGAAATTTTGGGAAAGGAATTGAAATTAGTCCAAAACAAAGGCATCAATGAAAAAAAAATCTGAAACTTCAAATGTTTTTCCTTGAAATGAAGTACTAACTGTAATTTTAATAAAGCAGTGCAAATCATTGGAAAAGAAAAACAAATTGAGGATATTCACAGAACTTTTTTAGTTTCACTAAAGCACCAAACATACATCAAACAGTTACTGAAGGAGGTCATTTTTCATTCCACTTTTTAAAATTTTTTTTAAAATCTTGTATTTATTTATTTTTTGCTTAAGGGTCTCACTACACAGTTTTAACTCATAGTGACCCTTGCGTCTCAGCCTGCCCAGTGCTGGGATTACAGTCCCGCACCCCCACCATGCCAGGTTGCTGTGCTCAGCATGGCTCGCCTGGTGTTCTGGGTCAGCGTGGCATGCATGGGTCCTTCTGCTTGCCAGGCAGGCACTCTGAGCTATCTCCCCAGGCCCAGCCCCCAGCCCTCATTCCACTTTTCCTGCAACTATCTTTTATTTTGTAGACAGGGTCTCACTATGTAGCCTCGAACTCAGAGCTGATCCTGCTGCCTCTGGTTGCAGCTATGTGCCACCACGCCCTGCTCTGGAAATAGCTAACACATTTTTGTTTTTTGTCTTTAGCAAAAAATGTAAATGTATACATTAAAGCAAAAGTGGTAGATAACATAAAAATGAAATTTAAATTATTTAAACTAACAACCTTAATACAAGTATAAATTGATTTTACTCTCCTCTGAGCTGTGTATAAGTATTCCATACAAATATTGGTACAGGGCTGGGAGATAACTCAGGAGCTTAAGTGCCTTCCTGGCAAGCAAAAATGTCCTTAGTTCAATCCCCAGAACTAATAATAAATATATTATTAGTATATATATTAACATCTATGAAGTAATGTATATATGAAATAATATATGTTAAACAATATATATGAAATTATATCTATATTTACATATACATATGATATACATTGCATGTCTTTCTTTGTGTTGGTAAATAAAGATAGATTTTAATGTTACCAGAGCAAGGGCCACTGGGCCAATGGACTCAAAACACCAGAGAGATGAGCAATACACTGAGACGAGCAGAAGTTTTAATGAGCACGACCGTACAGGGGGGACAGATACAGAGATTTTGAGAACCTTCAGAAACTTTGGGATGTCTACAGCCATACCACGCTGAATGTGTCCGATCTCATCAGAAACTTTAGGTTTTTGTGTAAAAGTAGTTCAAAGATAAATGCGGGGAGGTGTCCACAGCGGTAGCATATGTAGCCCTGGTCAAGGGGAATTTGTTTGGTGGTTATTTATTTTCAGGATAGGTATGGCTACAGGCTTACAGAGGCTCCACGGCTCCTATCACAGGGTGATCGTTCCCACACAGTGGAAGCTCCACTTTTTCTGGAATCTGAGGTCACCGAAGGCTCAGGCCAATGACTAGAGAGTTTGCTCATCACTCCTGGGAATCTAGAGAGGACGATGTGAAAACCGTCAGTTGAACATTCCTCCAACCTGAAATAATTTTACTCAATTTCATTTCAGTGTCCTCAGGCCTAAAGAAAGATGAGATAGGCCCGCTAAATTTATAGCTAATGAACAGTGCCCTGCTTGTTTTTAGACACATGCTATACATGACTGATCTGCATATTGCAGAGCTGAGTGAGACGCTGACTACTAGCTTTCATGTACTAAAGGAAACAGATGGAGGTAGAACTGCTAAACTTTATACTGCTTTTGGCTACAGGATCAGTAACTGAATGTCCAGCATCTAATTCCGTCTTATGTCAATTAAAGAAAGAGCTTGAACGAACAAACAGTTTCATGTGTTAAGACTCAGACAAATCTGTGGTTGGCATAGGAGCTCTCTCCCAGGTTATAAACATAGGTGGAGGTAAAGAAAATAAGATGAGACATTTACTTTTAAAGAGTCAGAATCCAGATGACACAGCATTAATGGACTAAGAGTGGATTAAGCAAAAATTGCAAAATTTCTTAAATGTGGTAGTTTTTCCCTGTTGTGATGGAATATAGCATTGTAGGATTTTACTTTTGTTTTTCCAACGTGGATGTGCACTAGTTTCAGGTTGTGAGTAAAACTGGAAGTTGTGCAGAGAGTGGGAGCAAATGGCTTATTGGACAGTGAGGGAGACGTGCTCATGAGTCACTGTGTCTTCAAGCGTTGCTAACACTAACATCGCTAGTGTCATTACTCAGTGACGGATGTTCACACAGTCACATCTTTGACTCACTGCGAGCACTGAGGCATCAGGAGCAGTTTATTTCACCATGCAAGCAAGGCCCAGATGTTACTGAAAATGCAGAGAGTGTAACTGTGGAAACAAATCCAATCATCCTTGTAAGTCTTCTCCATTATGCAACACCAAAGATAAAAGAAAAATGCCATCTTTTAAGCTGTAACTATTATAAACTGAAGATACTGCATGAAATGAACTCTGTTAAGCACACAGCGCAGATTGATTTTCTTTTGTGGAAATGTTTGGGAGTGTGAATGTATCTGATACTCTCACTTTGCCTGAGAATGTAAAAGTTTAATTGCTTATATAAAATGCATTTCAGATTCTATATTTACTCTATGTATACATATATACATATACACACATATGTATCCATATACATATGCACACATATATGCATATATGATATGTATTTCCAAAGGAAATAAATTTACAAACAAGATTATTTAATGTTAAAAAATTATTAGTATGACAGTGCTAATACAAAAAAGCAAATGGTTATAAAAATTATATTTAATGTCATTTCCTATCTAATACAAACATCATAATTTCTTTCTTGACTCTAATTTTAAAAATGAATGAATGTGTATGACTTTTTTTCATGGAGAGAGGCAAATCTTGCATAGGATTTAGTTTTCTAATGGAAAATAATAATTTTGTTTTTCAGGCGTTAATTTTTCTTCTGCTAGTAACACAGTCAATAGCTTAGAATTCAAAGGAAGCAGTTTATACTGGGTACAATTATCTCACCAAAATAATTTTGAGAAACAGAAAGTAATCTGTCATTTACATCAGAAAAATGTAGACATTTCACATTAGGTAAGGATAGGCCCTTTCTCGGTTTCTCATGTGTCTGTCCAAAGCACTGCCCCAATTCTACAGTCGTAGAAAGGGTAGGTACTGCAGGACAGCTGGCAGGGCCTGGCTAAGGGACAGGCATTCTTACCTGTGGCGTCTGCTCCAGGCTTCTTCTTCCTGTCTTTCTGGGGTATTCTAAAACTACTCATGCTCACTTTACACTCAATTAATTAAATCAAAACTTGTGCTTGAGGTATCAGTCATTAATTTTTTCTATAATTCCATACCAGTGTTAGTGAAAAAAATTAGACAGTAATGGATTTTAGCAATAATTTGCCAAGGTTATTAAAAGATTTAAAAAGAAGGGAACCCAAAACTTCTGCTAACTTATCAAGCTAATTCTATTCCAATATTATTTTAGGTAAATAAGGTGTTTTTCCATCAGTTACCAGTAATGTTATTTTACCTTTTTCCATTTATGTTGAGATACTGCAAATGTATTCATTTCTTCATCGAAAACTTCATAAATTTAATGATTACTTTTCAAGAATCACACCATATAGGAATCATTGAATGGAGACAAAATGGATCCTTTTATTCAAATAATTTATACCACAAATGTCTATATATTTAACACACATAATTGAGTGTTATTCTATTCCAAAAACATGCTAAATAGAGCTATAATTAAAAATCATTAAAAACTTATGATCTAGGGACAGACAAATAGCTTAGCGGATTAAAGTGCCTGCAAGTAGGCAAAGGGGTCAGGGTTCGATCCTTGGGCCTGCCATGCTGGCTCCTCCCCCGGGGTGCACTGAGAGGGCAGTTGAGACTGGGCGTGGTGGTGAGCACCTGTAATCCCGGCTCTTGGGAGGCTCTGAACACCCTGTAGACCCTTACTAAAATACAGGGGGAAAAATGTATGATCTATAGACCTGGCTCTTTAGTGCTGAATTTAAAAATGGGAAACATGTGGGGCCAGGGAGATGGCTCAGTGGAACAAGCACTTCACTGGCAAGCACAAGGGCCTGAGTTCAATCCCTCGGTTCTGCCAAAAACAACAACAACAACAACAACAACAAACAAGAAGCACAAAGGAACTAGGAAATACTAGATATGGGAAAAAGTAGTGACAAAAAGAATGGAAGATAAAGAACAGTGGCAGAAATACTGAGGACAGTGTTTGATAGCGCACTTTAGTAACTGGGAAAGACCTTACTGAGGGTGGCAAATGTACACAGGAGAAAAGGGGCAAGCCATACAGAGTACTGAAAACCTTGCAGAGGACTAAGTACAAAACCCCAGAGCAAGGTATTAGTCTAAACAGTTCACTCAAGAACAGGGGCGCCGGCCTGAGTGTTTGGAGTTGAGGAACTGGGAGGCTCTGGGGGGTAGAGGCAGGGGACAGATCACAAGAAGAGCCTTGGCAGGACGTGGGTTTAGGGAGCCAGTGAAGGTTCAGAGAACAGACAACTTTTAAATTTCCATTCATTTATTTATGTATATCAGGAATCAAACCCATGACCTCACACTTGCCAGGCACACTCTGTTAACATTCTTTTTAAACAACCTCTACCTCACTGTACTAAAGACTAACTGAAGGGCCACCTGGAAGGAGCGGACAGTAAGACTGCTACCTGATTCCAGGCTGAGCCGTGTCCTCTGCACAGTCTTCTCTGGAAACAGACAGGGATGTACTCCTGTAATTAAGAGTGCTAGACAGTTTGGGGCTTTTCTGTGTTATCCAAACCTTCTAATAGTGAATAGGAATAGATTATGTGGAAAATAAAATATAGAATTTTCTCCAAAGTGTAAGTAACCAGAAATGTGAATACCTGGTGCACTTAGAAGTGATATTCTGTGCATTAGGATGCAGTATGTTTGTTAGTGGTGCTGTAACTGGGGCTGGAATTAAAGTAAAAGGCTTTGTGCACTGTGCTGAATAGTTCAGAATTTATCACACGGAGAATAAAGGAACAGCAACTTATTTTAGGTAATTTGGAAACAACACAAAAGGAAGGTTACAATGAGCGCAGTTAGTAAAACATTCTTAGGAGGTACTTGCTATCGTTGGTATGGGAGAAAAGGCAAAATAAGTATTAAAAATTATGGAGAGAAGACTATGGTAATCATGTGGAAAGAATGCAGCTGGAGTCCAGAAGAGGAAAGCATGTAAGGGAAGTGAAACACTGAGCATTGTATCACGGTAGAAGTAACCTTTAAACTGCATCTTGTGAAATGAGAAAATTATTTTCAGCCACAAAAGAAGAATGTCAGGTAAGGAAAGTAGCTGAAACACAAACATATAAAACTATGACAAATTAGAGGATATAAATGGCTAGTCTGAGGACAGGAAAAGTAGAGAAATGGAAAAAGAGCAAAATGCAGAGCAGTGATTTCACTGAGTCCGGTAAAGTCAGTTTCTAAATTTCCCTCCAAAATCTTTTACCTTCATAGGGCATTTTCAGAGTGTGTGATGCTGGGATTAAGGATATGTCGTTAGTGAATTAGTTCATTGATTGGTTTGGCATTGTTCAGGCTAAAATTAAGGATGTGATTGCTACATGTGTCCTAGGGCAGGTAGCCTGTATGCAGTGTAAGGGACAGGCAGGGTATGTGTCCCCCTTGTTGCTTTTGCTGTTTTCTGCCACCACGAACTTTCAGCCTATGCCATGTTGCACCGTGCCTTGGAGCCAGCTGATTGTAGACAGAACCTCTGCACACTGAGACTAATAAAGATCTTCACCTTTACCTTTGGGTAGCAGTATTTTGTCTCAGTAATGAGAAAAGTAACTAGTATGGTTCTGTAGGCAGTGTAGAAAGAATGAAAGACATTCAGTGTAGTCATAAATTCTGTATTATAGAAAACTGCTTTGTCACAGTACTCAAGGATAATTGAAATTCATTGATACCAGAGAAATTAAGACTGTGAAAGAGGCGATATACACAGTCCAGATCAGAAATACCAGGGTGTTTAATTAGACCAGGAGAGCTGCAATGAAAAATAATGAAAGACTTCGAGATGTTTTAGACTTTTTAAATTGGATTTGCTGATAAATTATATGTAAGAAAGTAAACAAGAGGAGAGAATTTCAGTAGGGCAGGTAGGGTTTCTATGTCTGAAACCGTAGGGCTGGGTATTAAGCAGTGGAGAAGTACTAAGACAGAAACACATTAGGTCACGGGGCCAGAAAAGAGTCACTATTTCTGAGCACAATGAATCCTGGATAGACTGTAAGACTCAAATGCTTCATAAACAACTAGAAATCTGTGTTTGCAGTTTAGTATGAGTTGGAAAATTCAATAAGTATGTCTTTTTTAAAAATCTGAGATTCAACACTGTAAAAAAATGAAATCATGTCAACCTATCTTGTAATATATTTCAACACTCAAAAACAAGACAAGGTCATGTGCTTGGATCAGATATTGAGGATCTTCTGGTCAAATACCCTGTAGCTCATCCATCAGTGCTAAATTATCTACTGCACAACACAGTTCTGATCCAGGACTAAAATCACCGATGTACCAAGGAGAAAATTATTCTGGATCACTTATCATAGTAAAATTCTCATTCTTTCTAAATTTTGGTATAATTTGACAAAAAATATTTTTATTTCTTTTTTCTTTCTTCTTCTCTTTTTTTGTGGAACCTGGGATTGAACTCAGGCCCTTGTGCTTGCCAGGAAAGCACTTATCCTACTGAGCCAACTCCCTGACCCCTTTATTTCATTTTGATAATAGTTTGAGTACAACCTTTATCTTGGAAAAATTTTAATTTGAATGTAATCAGGAAAAATTCAATATAGAAGAGATGTGGTGATAAAAAATCAAATCATCAAGCTGAGCAACAAAGGCATGGTTTATTCTATTCAATACTCTATTAAAGGTTCTAGCAATGGTACCTAGGTATTATTCAAGATGAATGAAAATATTTATTCACAGTATTTCATTGTAACAATATATACCATTGTCTAGTTCATTTAATACTTGCTACATCCTGTATAATCCATAAGATAAATAAATGACTTGCATATTAGGTCATATTACAAAAATCCATGAAAATCTATGGCATAAATGGAAACATTTCTACTGAGAATTCCCTCGTCTTTAAGCTAATGACAAATACATTTATTTCTAATAAGTCATAAAATAACACTAACTTTCACGCATTTAGAAAAATCAGCAGCTAATAAGAATTCATGAAAAATCATAAATTCTATATGAGGTTTCATTGTATCTATAAAGTTAATAGAACTTTAGGTATGTTTTTTCTTCCCATTTGCACCCAGATTTATTGTTGTGACATTGGTGTTTCATTCAATAATATAAACATAATTATAGCGCAAATAATTACATGTCTGTGTATAAGTTCAGTATCAAAGGAAGTAAATAACAGCAGTTTTGAGGATAATTATTATATATACAATTTGTGCATTTCTCTTAGAATGTTGATCTACAGAGAAATGTCACATATTACATTAAATTGTGTCTAAGAGTCTCACGCCATTTTCTGTTCTTGATAGCACTAACAATTATTATTTCTCAGGAAGAAAGACCTTATGTGGCAGCAGAATTTCTTAATATAACATTTAACACAGACCATTTATTTCATCCATCGTAAAAATCCTACACAGTGGTTATATCATTGACTACATTATAAGAAAATTTTAAAAAAAAGGAATGTTTAGAAAAAGATGAGAGGGGACACAATGGTGAAAGCAAACCTTTCAAAATATATTGCTTTCAATTAAGCTGGCTGTCACTCTGCAGGTCTGCTCCACACTTTAACTAGACACTACAAAGGCCAAGACACTAGTGTTCCAGGGTCCCGCCCTTACCCTGTTCATTTTCATCACATCCCTGGCCACAGTCTCTCTCCCTACAGCTTATGATAAATGTGAAATGATTAAGGCAAAAATGGTTTGGCTTTAAAAGTTGCTCTCTGGGTCAGGATGTAGGTGGTGAATAATTTGAACAAATTTGAACCTACTCACTGCACCCACATAACATTAATGCCATTCATCCACATACAGAGGTCACCAGATCCAAGCTCATGTCTAGCATCCAGTCCACTCCTGGATGTGTCCTGTCATAAACAGACAAGCCTGAAATTGCTGGTACTGGAGAAAAATTTAATACTAGATTCTGCCTTAGTAGAAAAACGTAAATTGGACTGCTGAGGAAGAGGACCATTTCTTGGAAATCTGAGTTACAAAGCTCATAATCAGAACATCAGTGCTTCTGAATGCTCTTGACATTGAATGAAATGTTTCAAAACATTTGTTCTGTGTTAGACACATAACGTCCCTCATGTGCTCTCCAGTGTGAGCCTTTGGGATGATTGAACAGCTAGGCGCTACACTCACGGGAAGATTGGTCATTTTTGAGCTCATGACTTGATGTGCTAGTTGTCATCTAACCAGAAGACAAGGGCCACTGGGGGTGTGGCCTAGGCAGACAAATTCTCGTCCCTGGCCCTTCTTGGGTTTCCTCCTTGTCATGGGTGAACAGCTTTTCCTAATCTTGCCCTTTGAACACACTGATCCAGTGAAGGAGCCTAAAAAGCATGAGCAAAACACTCTGACAACAAAAGTTAAAACCAGCCCTCTCTTTAAAGTTGTATGTGTCAAGTATTTTGTCCGAGCAATAAGTAAATATCTAATGTACTCTCTTATAGTTTATTAGAAAATAGGAGCACAGGAGCTGATGAGTTAGCTCAGCAGATTAAAATGCTTGCTTAGGGAAGTCTAGGAACCATGGTTTGATTCCCAGCACCATATGCCACACCAGCCCCACCGACAGGGCTGGCTGAGCCACCCCCAGAGTCTAGCATGAGCTAGACACTCATGGTGGCTTACACATGTAATCCAAGCACTGAGGATGCTGAAAACAGGAGGATCACTACAAGTCCTAGCTGTGTAGTGAGATCCTGTAACAACCAAATGCATTAAAAGAAAAAAATAGAATTGTTGGGTCCGAGGAGATAGGTCAGTAGAATAAGCACTTGCCTGGCAAGCGCAAGGTCCTGCATTCAATCCTTGGGACCGAAAAGAAACAAATAAAGGACAAAGAAAGGATGCGGGAAAGGACGAAAGGATGAGAGAATGAGAGAAAGAAAGAAAGAAAGAAAGAAAGAAAGAAAGAAAGAAAGAAAGAAAGAAAGAAAGAAAGAAGGAAGGAAGGAAGGAAGGAAGGAAGGAAGGAAGGAAGGAAGGAAGGAAGGAAGGAAGGAAGGAAGGAAGGAAAGAAGGAAGGAAAGAAGGAAGGAAGGAAGGAAAGAAAACAAAATTGCAGTTCAAGGACTATCACAGAGAATCTGTTCTAAAGTTGTAGAAATATTACCAATGTAGCATCAGAGAATAATACAGTTTCAAATGCTGTCAATTACTCATTAAACTTGTAATGAGCTGCTCTTTTCATAATTTTATTGGCACAATTTCAAATAGGCATAATGATTGCATTCTTTGTAGGTAATTTGTGCCTGTGTATGATACCTTAGGTCCTCTTTTTATCCCACTCTCCTGTCTTCAACCTCTGTTCTCCTCATTTACAAAGCTTTATTTTCATTTTATCCAGTTTTCTCTTTTTCTTCTTTTCCCTTCTAACCTCTATCCAAATTTACCATTGCCTTGGAATAATTTTGTCCTGGTTCAACATTTTTGTTCTTATTTGCACTTTCAGTTTCTCACACCAGAGAGATAAATGTGATATCTACACTAATATGTTAAATTTCTTTCATTTAAGAGTATAGTTTCAAGGTCCACGCATTTACCTACAAATGTCTCAAGTTTATCCTTCTGTATGGCTAAGTAGCACTTGTATAGAAGAACCACATGTGTTTTATCCATTGTCAGGTATTTAATAGGTATTTGAGTTATTTCCAGATTTTATCTATTATGAACTGCTGCTATCCACATGGGAGCACATCTATTTCTGTGGTATGGTGCTTTTTAATTTTCAGAGGGAGATGCGAACATGGAGCACTTCTGGTCAGACAGAACCTATTTTCCTAGTTTTGGGAGGAATATTCACAATGATTTCTACAGAGGTTATTCCAAGCTACACTCCCACCAAGAGTGGAGGAGTGTTCCTTTCACCCTCAGCCCTGCCAGTATTTGTTACTGGTTAATATGTTTACAATAACCATATTTTGTTGAATAGATTTCTATGTATTTGTCATTTGCATTTCTTCTGAGAAGTATATATTCATTTCAGATGCCTATTTTTGGATTGAGTCTTCAAATATGGGGGGTGTCTCATTTCCTTTCTATTCTTTATATATTCTAAATATTAGTCTTTTGTCTGAAGAACAACTGGCTAAGATTGTTTTTCCCAGTCTGTGGATTATCTTTTCACTCTGTTGGTAATTTCTTGTGCTGTCCAAAAGCTTTTCACTATGATGAGATCTAAGTTGTTGATCTTTTTTTTTTTTTTTATGAGCAGAATAGATTTATTGAGAGAAAGAAAGCTCCTGTCTGAGAGAGAGACAGGAGGGAGGCCCGAGTGGGTAGTTCCCCAGGAAGCTGTCTCTTCCAGGGACTTTTATAGAGAAAAACCATGTGGTGAGGTGGGTCTAAAGTGGTAAATGGGTACACACTTAGGTGGACAAGAGGTGGGACAAGACTATGTTCAACCAAAGAGGTTACAAGCACCATTGTTTAGGTAAAGATTAAATTCAGTACCAAATGGGGAAGCAAGTTGCTTTTAGCAAGTGGGCATGAATATGGGACAGGGTCTCTTCCTGTTGAGGGTTGGGTTAGAGACTCAACAGAGCTCTTTCAAGGTGATTGATACCTATTTAGAATATCAATCCTTGATGCCCATCCTTAGGGAAGTATGTAGCTATGTTTTCTCTTTTGTCTTGGTCTTGAGGTGTGGCCCATAGGGAGTGTCTGTCTCTTCTAAGTTGCAAAGTCACCTTGTCTGCCATCTTGTCTCCTTGAGGGCCTGGCCCTCTCTGACTGCCTAGAATATTTCTATCTAACTCAGCTGCCTACAACATTCCCCCCTCTGAAGAAATAACCCGAACTGCCGTGAGGGATTTGAGCGATGACCACTCTGGCTTCATGCTGAAAGGGGTCATAGCTGTTGATCGGCAGTCAGATATATTCTTCAGAGGTTCTATCTAAAGGCCCTCAGTAGAAAATAGGCATTTACATTACATCTTTGAATCTGGAGAAGACAAAACCAAAGAAACAAACATGCATGAGTCAAGTAATCACAGCAGGATAATTATGAAAAAGATGAGTTAAAACCTTTTGTAAGTCCATTAGCAGGTATCGCTTAAATGTGAGGTTTAATCCCTTTATCTTCCATAACCATTGTGCATTGTTTCAAACAAATTGGCCTTTCCTATTATTACTGGGGCACATAAGTTGCCAGAAATAGTGAAAACACCAGTACTCTTCAGTTGGCAAGTTGGGCCACTGGCTGTGTAACTATGGGCAAATCTGCATAAGCATCTATTGAAAGTTTCACAGGCTTTCTCCTTATATTGACAGTTACCATGGGTTCCCTCAGTCTGAGAGGGAAGACACATAACCACCTCAGTCTGAAACGCCAATCAGGAAACAGAAAAAGTTATGCTTTCCTACATCTGGACAGAGAGAAGGGACATTTCAAGGAAAAATGTCAGGGCTCTACAGAAGGGAAGAGAGGAATATTCTTTGTAGTATTCACCCTAATAAAGGATTTTTCATGAATTCTTTAACTCATGATTTCTAGAATTCTGTTATATCTTCTAGAAGATATAATCTTTCAGTATTATTATTATTTTAATGTATTTGGTACTGTGTCTCACTACACAGCTCGAACTCATAGTGACCCTCTTGTTTTCAGTTTCCCCAGTTTTAGGATTATGTGTGCACCACCATGCCTGGACTCAGTGGTGGCTCAGAATGCCCAGGGGAGGGGCCAGCAGGGCGTATGGTGCTGGGGATCAAACCCTTGTCCTTGTACTTGCCTAAGCAGGCGCTTAACCTACTGAGCTATCTTGCCAGTCCTGATATCGTCTTTCTGTTTTAATATTTAGATCTTTGATCCACTTTGGTTTTAGTTCAGCACATAGTGATATACATAGTTGTTTTTACTTTTTGGCAAGTGAAAAAGCCAGTTTTGCCAGCACCATTTATTAAAGAGGCTTTCTTCCTATAAATATTAGCCCTTTTGTCAAAATAAGTTGGCTTAGTGTGTTTTACAGTTTGACATTGTTTCTGCCTTTTCTGATCAGTTCCATTGATCTTCAGATCTACTTATTTTGCTAGTCATAAACTATATATATATATATATATATATATATATATATATATATATATACACACACACATATATATAACAGTAGCTCTTTATTATAATTTTAAACCAAGGATTCCAAGGATTGTGGTGGACCCTACAATGTCCAGTATTTTTTTTTTTTTTTTTTGCTATTGTAGGTCAATATTGACTCCATATGAATTTTAGGCATGTTCTCTGCAGTATGCTAATGGATTTAGATAGGAATTGCATAAGTCTTTAAAACAGTTTTGAGGTTATGCCTATTTTGTCTGGGTTGGATCTTCCTATGATGAGCAATGGATATATTTGCATTTTCTGATACCTTCTTAGGTCGTCTTTTACATAGTACTATAGTTTTCAATGTATAGTTCTTTTACTTTGTTAGATTGCTTCCTCAGTACTTTATTATTTTTAATGCTATTGTGAAAGATAACTTCTTCATTTCTTATCTTTATTCCCTTTTGTTTAATCTTATATAATCATTCTTACTAATGTTTTCAGTGTTATATTGAATATGAGTTGGGCTAGTAGATATCCTTGCCTTGTTATCTAATTTAGAGAGAAAGCTTTCAGTGTTTTAGCATTTACTATAACGTTCTGTGTTGTTTTGTCATAGATGTCTTTGGTCACATTGAGATAAAAAGATCCATCTATTCTGATTTTATGTATCTCTTTATCATTACTAGGTGGTGGACCTTTTAAATGCTTTTATTGCATCCATTCTTTGGTTCTGTCAATATGATGCGGCACACTGACTGATTTGTCTATATTGAACCATCTCCAGGATTAATCCTACTTTGTCATAGTGTATCTTTTTGGTGATTTGATGCATTCTGTTTGCATTTGTCTTATTGAGGAGTTTTACATCAGTGTTTATCAGAGAAATTGGCTTGCAGTTCTCTTTGTTGGTTGGGTCCTATTTTGGCTTTGGAATCAGAGTAATATTTGCTTCCAGTAAAAACTTTTGGGGTATTGTTTCCCTTTCAATTTCATTAAAGAGTTTGGCAAGCAGTGATGTTAAACTTTTTAAATGTGTTGTAGAATTCAGCAATGAATCTATCAGAATCTCAGATTTTCTTTTTAGTTTTTTTTTTATTGCATTTTCAATGCATTGACTGATGTTGGATTATATAGAATATTTATACCTTTTTGATTCAGCTTTGGATATACATATATATTAGACAGTCAGATGATAGATGATAGATAAACAGATGATAGATAGATAGATAGATAGATAGATAGATAGATAGATAGATAGATAGAAAACACAGAGGAAATCTCAATTTGTTGTTTTAAAAATACTATCAAAGGTTCTGTTTCTTTTCACTAATAACTTTAATGAAATACCTATTTCCTCTGTGTTTCCTATCTTAGTCAAGCTTTTCAAGTAGGTATTGAAGATCTTCAGAATTCATGCAGGATTGTGATCTCACCATTTTCATTCTGAATTCCATGAATTTGAGTCTTTCCTCATTTTGACAAGGTTGGCTAAGGGCTTTAATATTTAACCTTTTAAGTACCAACTCTAGTTATTTTTTTATATTTTCTTAGTTTCAATTCCATTAATTCCTGCTCTGATCTTTGTAATTTCCTCCCTTCTATGATGCTTGGGCTTGATTTGTTCTTGTTTTTCTATATGTTTGAGATTCAAGCCTAGGTTTTTTATTTGAGCTCATTGCTGTTCTATTGATATGAATTCATCGTTACTAACTTACTTCTTAGGACCACTTTCATTCCTTCCCACAACTTCTGGTATGCTGTACCATACATCATTTAAATGTAGATATTGTTTAATTTCTTTATTTGTAACCCATTGGTTGTTCAGTAGAGTGTTACATAATTTCGATGTGTTTATGAAGTTTTTGTGGTTTGTCTTGCCATCAATTTTAAATTTCACTGCAGTATGGCCCAGTAATATGCACAGGAAAGTTTTAGTTCTCTTGTACTTATTTAAGCACTGGCTGAATGGCATTGGTCTATTTTGGAGAATATTCCTGATGCCACTTGGAAGAATGTTGATTTTGATGTTTTGAGGTCAGATACTCTAGACATCTACCAAGTCCATTTGTTCACAGGTTTTCTTCAGTTCTGATATTTTTTCATTGATTTTTTTGGGGTCTGGTTGATCTATCCATTTCTGATAATGGAGTATTAAGGTCAACCTTTACAATTTTGTTACCACTTATTTAATTTTCTATGCCTGTTAATATTTGTTTTATATAAATATATGACCCTGTATTTGGTGCAGATACATTTATGATTGTTATTTCTCTTGGAATTTTCCTTTAACAAGTATTAAATATTCTTCTTTATTTCTTTTGACTTGAAGTTTACATCATATGTAAATAGAAAAGCTATGTCTTTACTTTTCTGGGTTCCTGCTACATGGAGTATTGTTTTACATTCTTTAACTTTCTCTCTGGATTTCTTTTTGAGTCATATGTGTTTCCGAGTGGAGCATACTGTTGGATTTTGCTTCTTGATCTCTTGCACCAGGATATTTCTTTTGATTGTTGAATTGAGACCACTTATATTGATGGCTAGAACTTTTAGGTATTGGATTCTCTTTGTCATATGGTTTTCATCTTAATGGTTTCCTGTCTTTCCTCTCTGCTTGCCTCCACTGTCTGGTAGCATCTTTCTCTTGGTGCTATGGTTTGTAACTAGGTGTCTCCCTAGAGCCCCTTGCAGTCATGGGAAAGGCTTCTAGAGGTTATGATTAATTGATAATACAATGCTGGGATTATGGATTTGAATTCCACTGGGATTATGGGTGTGAGGGATATGCCTTTCCTTGGGCGCATAGCCTGAATATAGTATAAGGGAGGGAGGGAAGCCTCTGTGCTACTGCTGCTTCTCCCTTTTTGCTTTTGCTGTCTTGCTTTCATCAGCCACCACGCACTGCTGCCCTCTGCCATGTGCCACTCTACCTAAGAGCCAGCCAAGTATGAAACCTGCACATACCATGAGCTAAATCTACCTTTCCTTCCTTAATTTTGGGTGTCAGGTATTTTGTCCCATCAAGGAGAGAAAAAGTAATCAAGACAATTGGTGAATCTTGTTTTCCCTGTCTAGACTGTCTTTCATAGCTTTTTGTAAGTTTTGACTTTGTTGTCATGAATTTCTTCCCTTGTACTAATTGATGAAAATATTTTATTTTTGCATTAATTCTGAAAAATAATATTATAGGATACATCAATCTGGGTTGGAAATTACTTTCTATCAGGGCTTAAAATACCTCACTCCAAGCTCTCCTCAGTGTAAGGAAGTCTGCTTTGATTCTCATGATCTTTCCTTTAAAGGTTCTTGTTTTTCACTAACAACTTTTAATATTCTGCTCTTATGCCGAATTTTTGGAATCTAGATTATTGTGAACATTGGCATACTGTCTTTTCATTTTGTCTAAGTGGACTTCCATATTAATTATTTGTTTTTTAGTTGTATGTTAAATTATTTTTTGACAGTTGAGAATTTGTTTGTTTTTACTTGTATGAACAAATTTTTTCTGTCATTTGTGCTGACTCTTACACCCTTATTGACTCCAGTTAATAATATGTTGTTCTTCTTTACATCATCTTGCAGTTGTGTGTTTTCTTCCATGGTACCTTGCCATTTTTAACAGATTATTTTTTCAGTACTGGGGATTGAACTCAGGCTACAGAGCTGTCTCCCCAGCCCCTTTCAGCAGACCTTGCTATTCATGTTTGCTAACCATGATCCTGTCTTCTACCTCTGATAGTCTATCTTAATTTTTTCATAAAATTTTGCAAATGTTCAATGGAACTTTTAGTTTTCTGTCTATCAATTCACATTTGTTTCATTTCTTGCCAAGTTGAGCATTCATGGTTTGCACACACCGTGAGCTAAATCAACTTTTCCTTCCTTAATTTTGAGTGTCAGGTATTTTGTCCCAGCAAGGAGAGAAAAGTAATCAAGATAATCGGTGAGTCTTGTTTGTCAAAGTCTTTCTATTTTTTTTTTTTTAATACATTTAATTTAGGTTCGCTAAGCACGTTCTTCATTATGGTTGTCATCTTTACATCACATGTAAAATTATTTCTGTTTTGATACTCTTCTTTTTTTTTTGGCTTTGAGAGAAGGGTCTATAGGGTGTTCAGAGTCTCACTGTAGATCAGACTCATAGTGATCCTTTTGTTTACAGACTCCCAAGAGCTGGGATTACAGGTGTGCATCACCTCGCCCAGTCTCAATTGCCATCTCAGTGAGCCCTGGGGAGGGGGTCTAGAATGGCAGGCTCTGGAATTGAACCCCCGGCCCCTGCACCTCTTGCAAGTGACTTAATCTGCTGAGCTAATTGGCCTGCCCTTTTTTTGATATTCTTTATAGTCTCATATACACACTTTTTTACTTCTACTTTCATTCTATAAATTTGTCTGGGTAGCTTCTGTTTTTTCCTGTCTTGTCCCCTGGATTTGTACTTTGTGGGCTATAAGTCTGGGATTATATTTTGTTTCTCCATATTGTCATCTTCTATTTGTTTATTTTAATCTGTTTTCTGTGTTGTGCTTTGTATTTTTCTTATTTTAGTAATTTTGTTACTAACATTAAAGCTTCCCTAGGAAATGTCTATTCCTCTAAGCTGTCTTCTTGATATAGCTGGTTGTTGGCCTTTGTGTCTGTCCCTAAATGCTATCTTCTTACTTTATTAGAGATGATGTGTTGCACTATATTCTGCTCAGCAACAAGGCCTTTGGCACTGGGCTGTGGAAATGAGAGTGATCTCAAATTGTTCCAGTGTTGCTATACAAGAGTGAACAACTGATTATAAGTAGGGCATCTTGGCTAGAGTGGTACAATGAGTGATGCCCCCATGCTTACCATAGAAACTGATAAGTTTCCGTGTTAATTTGGCATCTCCAACCATAGCAGTAAGATCTATAGCTATATAAAAACTTCCAACATGGACCAAAAAGTTGTATGTAGCAGGTTTCCTCTTCATAGGATGACTGCACCATGAATGGAGATGTTATCCTGACCCATTTTAATATTTGAAATTAATACATGTCAAAAACAATAAATACAATTACTATATCCTAGAAGTGATGCTAAACTATTTAAGTAACATTCTTCTATATTCTGCAAAGTCTGTTTCTAAGGGAATATCCATATCCATCCCTAGACGGCTGCCCAGGTTCTCATCTAAACAGCAGGCTTTTCAGTTCAGGAGAAAAACCACTAGGTAACTTTTTTGCTAAGGGTCCCAGAAATATAGTTGAAAATAAAAGACAAACAATAGTTTCAAATACAGGATTGGGGGGATGGCTCAATGGATTAAGCACTTCCCTGGCAAGAGCAAGGGCCTGAATTAAATTTCTGGTTCTGCAAAAAAAAAAAAAGTTTCAAATATAGTTGAATAAATAAACCCTATTTCCAAAACACTACAGATTTGTGGAAAATCTTAAAAATAATGATATTTAGGAATATTGAGAAGATTAATTTATGAAATAGTAGACGTTCCATAAGATAAGTAAGCAACTACACTCTTAATTCACTGATAAGAGATATCTGCTAAAATAATATCTGTAAATATATCATGTATGCACCTTGTACAATACCAAAACGTTATGAAAACAGTTTGCAATGTATTAATTCATCGAATGTGTATGGTTAAGGTGTCTTAAAACTGTCTGATTGACATTTGTATTTTAATAAAATAAAAATAAATTTTAAAAAATCATAAAAAAAAAAAAAAAAAAGAAATAGTAGACGTTCCAGTTAAGTTTAAACTCAGTTTTAGTGTCTACAAACAAGATATTGTTACATGCTGCCTTCTAACAAATCAAACCTTGTTGTATCTTTGTGTTTTCACTGCTGGATGTACTAATTTCAAATCTCCAAAGTGAACCAACGATGTGTTTTATTATCAGACTAGTAAAAATGTGTCACCTGAAATCCTTCATCCAATTTAACTACTTTTTTACAATTTTGTTGTTTAAAAGTGTTCCACAACAATAACCCCGGGTAACATTTCAATCACATATTTACTTGCTGAATTTTTTCTGTTTCATCAACTTAATCCAAAATTTCTCAAGGGAATTTTTCTGTACTTTATGTAGGAGCGCTCCATTATTTCTAAATGCAAATCACAACCCTACCACCACAACTATAACTGCCTGGAGAAATTCTTCAACATAGTAGTGGTTGGGAAGGATTCTAACATATATCTTAGAACACTCCCCAAGATAGATCCAAAATTGTCTTCTTACCTATACTTCTCCTCCCCAACCCTCATGAATTCTATTTGTATCCCTCTTGTCACATTCTGTTAGTAGGTTAAGTCTTCTCTTTCACTCTTCTTCTCCCTCCTCCTGATTCCTTCCCTCCTCTTTTCCAGTGTCACTGTTTTCCTCTCTGCCCATCTCTCTCCTTCTCTCTTAGTGTCTTAACCAATTAGTGACTTAACCTAGTGTCTTAACCGATTCAGGAGAAGGACCTATGTTGTTCACATTTGTGTCTGCAGGGCGTGCCATAGTGCCTGGTCCAGAGTAGGTATTCACCCAGTGTTCCTGAGTTCAATTAAATTATTCTGCTTTGTGAAAAATAAAAATGCAGGATTTCCAAAGCAGAAACATTATAATGCCTGAGAAAATATTAGAATGTCTGAGAAGAGAGGTATTTGTTCATCAGGGAATCCCAGGTAACCAAACATTGTAAAAGCTCTACAGTTATGTCAATCCTCTTTCTTATAAATGGCTTTCAAGTAAAATGCCTTTATTTTACAGATATAATTATAAAAATAGGGAGATATTCCTGGAAAAAAATCATGGAGAGTCTTGTTTTCATTAAATATTGAACAGGAAAATATCATGACTGGAAAAGCGTTTGCTACACAAGAGCTTTGATATATTTCTCACAGATCAAATAATAACATATAATGAGAAGCTGTTATTAAAATCTGCTTGAATTATTCAACAGTATTTGGTAGAAGCAGAGATTTTAAACTGTATTTTCTTTCCCTTTGAAAGCCTTTAGAATATATATATTTCTAATTTAGATGCTCAGCAAATTTTCCCAGTTGAGTTTACATTTGAGATATATTTTACATACTCTTCACTGTTCCAAGCACAATATTAAGTGCCGGTGTGGGTGGTGCCATGAGTATTTGGCTTTTGACTGTCAGAAGGATGACTCACCCTTTCCTTTCTCTTCCTGATTGGAAGATGTCTATATTCTTTCTTTCACATACATCTGTGGAATTTATGTTTATGTTCAGATACATTTTAAATCATCAGTAGGAGAAAGAATATGACATTGGAACCCTGTTGGAGGAGACCAGAATAAAAAAATGTAGAGAACTTCCATGCCTTCCCGTACTCCAGCCACTTCTCCTCCAAGTGTGGTCTGAAAGGGAAAGAGACACAGGGAAGATGATAAATTATAGCACCATGACATTTAAATATTTTTAGAATTGAATACAAACTCAATTATAGCTACCATTATGAACCCAGGATAGAGCACATGAGTTGGGATTCTATCTTTGCTTCAGATTGAAACCTACTTGTGACATTTTAATAGCTTGGACTGGGACATATGAGCAAGATGATGGAGAGATGAACTGAGTAGCTCACTAATGAGAAATGACCTCACTTTCTCCTGGGTGGAAGAAGAAGGAAAATCTGCAAGCTGGGAATTGGGGTTATTTGCCTGTTAGATGAGGGAATATGATAAAGCTGGAGGTGTGGAAAACTCAATCCAATTCATAAGAAGATAGTACTATGGAAAGAAGAAGACAATTCCAGTGAGACCAGTAAAAAAGTTTTTTTTTTTTGAAGAGTGGATGGAAGAAGCTGGAGAATGATGACTCACTGTGCTATGCAAACAGAAATACCTAGGTCCACACTCGTCCAAAAGTCCAACGCTACAGTTTCTTGAGTCCTTGCTCAATGTTGGTCACTTCTAATAAGTAAATCATTTATACACAGACTGCCCCAAATGGGACTCAGCAAGTACTACATAGTGAAGTATATAGCAAGGGGTCCATCACTTATATATATTACATGGGTTCAAAGGAAACTGCAGGAGTAGGAAATCCTTATATTAACAAAAGATGAAAGCAGAGACAGAGGGACAGAGACAGAGGAGAGAGAAATAGAGGCAGAGGTAAGAGAGAAAAAGAGAAGGAGAGAGAGTGGAGAGAAAGGAGAGAAGAGAAAGGGGATGAGAAGAGAAGAGAAGAGAAGAGAAGAGAAGAGAAGAGAAGAGAAGAGAAGAGAAGAGAAGAGAAGAGAAGAGAAGAGAAGAGAAGAGAAGAGAAGAGAAGCTTCTAACTGATGCAGATTAGAAATTCTTGGTCTAGGGAAAATTTAGATGGAAAAGCATCCTACAAGCTAGAAGTGGAGCATTCTATGTGCTAAGTTTGATGTATATATTGTCCTCTCTAGAATTTAAATTGGAACTGGGGAAAAATTATGGGAACTGTCAGTAATTAACCAAATTCTGTCTTTCTGGAGTTAATTACTACATAAATTACTTTTTATTATTACAAGAGGCAGCATATGGGCTTCTTATGGGTCTGATTTAGCAAGCTGACTTTCTAGGCTAGCTATTGTAGAAATGGGCTGCCTTCCTGGGGAGCTCGTTACAGGCTGAAGATCAGAGTGATATGTTTAGATATGGTTGGCCGTTTTCATCCATATATTTAGTCTCTCAATTATAATGTTATCCATGTCCCAATAGTCTTGGCAGCATAATTATCAGGGCAGATTTTGATGAGATCTCATTTAGGGACATCATCTTAGTGAGCATTAAGAACCCAATGAGAGAGAGAATATTCTCCTATGTTGGGAAGTCCCCTGAAGGGTATCGCTGGAGCAAGGCCTGCTGAGCTCCTACATGGGCATATCTTTGATCTTCTAGAAAGCAAAGTTGTTAATATTCTATAACTGTCTTTTTACACATATTCTTCAATTATTTGTTTAAAAAGTAAAATTGCACAGTTTATAACAAAGATAAAATCCTGTAATGTAAATTTTCTGAAATTTTGCTTGCTGCTTTTTGAGGCAGAGTTTCTCCAGGTAATTCATGCTGAACTTTAAGTCACTGTGTATCCCTCGTTGGCCTGGAAATTTCTATAACTTCCTGACTCAGCCTTCCATGTGTTGGCACTAGAAGTGTGCATCAACACACTCAACTTCTGAATTTTTATACAAATATAGTCATGTTAACGTTTTTCGTTTCTCTTCTAGGGAATAGTGACAAGGTTGCTTTTAAGGTCACAGGGCTAGAGAATTTTTACTATATTGTCGTTTGGAACCTGCATCAAACAAAATTACAAAGTTATAAAAGGGTGTCATGAAGGAATCATGGCTTATATGATGAATTGGGCCATGAACGTTAAAACAATGTGTCTTCAAAAACAGTGACTTGGCCATGGCCAAAGCAGACAGTGGTTTGGAGTAGATGCTTCCAAGTTTCCAGTGACCAGAGAACTGGAACACTAGGGAAATCAAAAGTTAATTTTAAAAAATGGTATCGTTTGAAGTTGAAATTGAAAACTGGGGCTCCAGATTGAAATTTTGATTCTGTGTTTCACTGTTTCTCTTGACCATGTTTTATCTACAGTAAAATAAGTCAGGCAAGAAATTCAATTAACTAATGTTATGACCATTCTTTGGCTAAATCATCATATCTTTCATAAAGAAAATTTTATACTAAAATAAGTATGTTTTCTCTAAAGTTGTGTAGCAACATGAGAGAAAAAGCTTTTGAATCCATTGAGTTTTCAATGTATTTATAACCTAGGCACAACCCTTCATGTAATTCTCAGAACAGTGAATTTTAAAGAGTTCAGAAATTAAATAATTTCAATTTAAACAAGAGTAAGCATGAAATCCACCAGCAGTTGGCATATACCAATAATTCTTTTATTATTCTCTACTAAACCATAGTAAATATGTTTTAATGTGTTTCATTGTTGTTTACATCTAGCAGAGAAATTATGCTATGGGGGACTAACAAATATTCAAATGAATTTAAGGGGACAATCTGTCTAATAATCACAATATAATCTGTGGGACCTATTTTTATAACAAAATTGGAACTCAGAATAATGGATATATCACCTTTTAAGCAAAAATACACCAAAAAACATGAAAGGAGACAGAAAATATAAGAAAAGTGTTCTAACTCCTCTGTCTGTCTCTGTCTATCTGTCTATCTGTCTGTCTGTCTGTCTCTGTTTGTCTGTCTCTCTGTGCAGGCACACACACACACACACAAACACACACACTCACACACACACACACACACACAAAAGCACACAGCAGACACATTTTTTCCTAGATATAATGTTAAACTTCCATTTTTTTAATTGTGGAATGCAGAGTCTCATACTTTGCTAAAAGAAGACTTTAAGTACAGTGAAGAAATTTCACTTCTTTCTGAGACTGCAGACCTTCTCTAGAAGACTATATTCAATCAGGCTCATGCTTTATTTATACTGAAAGCTCATGGGCAGTCAAGATAGCTCAGCAGTCTAAAGTGCCTACTTAGGCAATCTTAGGCAAGCATACAGGGACCGCGATTCAATCCCTGGCAGCACCACATGAGGCACTAGCTCTGTGCCCATGGTGGGCTGAGCTGGCCACAAAAAAATGAATAGATAAATAAAACAAAAATGAAAGCAATCTCAGTAATTGGAGGTTATGGAAATATTGAGGATTTCGTTTCATGTATTGAAATAGTAGACTAAGGAGACAACAGATCTTGGTCATACCTTTCAGAAACTGACTAGAAATATTTCGTGGAGCCCAGGATTATTGGAACTTAGTACACAATATATTAATCAATGTCACAGATAAAGTGATTTAAGTATCTTTAATGTGTAGCTCTTTCTATTACATATACATAAAAACTTCATGCAAAAGTGTTAAATAACCTAACATTTTATTTTATATACTTCTCATATATACTACTAAAATTATATATGCATTGTGTGTATGCTTATATAGAATGATATAAAGGATATAAGACAATCCTTGTCAAAGCAGACAAAGCAGCACTGAAATTACAGAAGAAATCAGATTTAAGAAGAGGAGTTGTAAATGAGACGAAACAAATCTATGGCTGCAGTCAGCACAATTAGGAAATACTTCATTGTTAATGCTAAGAAAGTGAATGAAAATTATCCAACATTTCAAAACTCCAAAATGATGGAAAGTATTTCAGTTGCAAACTCAATATTCCCTTACTAAAGAAGCCAACCTGCAATGTTGTTTTTACTTTATGAATTTTCCTTTTGGTGTTCAAACCCAGCAAAGGATTCATATTTCCTTTTTGACTGCAAATTCAGGAGTGCTGATGGATACTTAAGAGGTGCTTGTGGTGATTTCAGGGTAAATTTACAGAAAGTAGAGGCTTGGATAAATTGCAAAGCCAACATTTTAAAGCACAATGGAAAATTCTTCACATATGGAATTCATTTTTCTCAGAGCAAAGCGATCTTGAAATTCAGGAGTAGACAAAAAATTTGATATAGAGTTGATTCATCACAACTCTGGAGCAATAATTCATTCACCCTTCATTTGAAATAGTGTCCTATGCTCTAAACAATACTTATATAATAAATTGTTACATAGTTATGACAAGGATCTAATTTGGAAAGTATATATTTACAATGGCTTTATATTCAATTCTAATTCCCTGAAGAATAAAGTTGTGAGTGGTAGGAAAGAATAAATCAGGACCTCTCATTGTTGCTCAACCATGTCTGTATATGATATCTTTTATTAATAAAATGAGTTGAATACTGACTATCCAAATTAGGTGTAACGGCTTTAAATAATACAAGATCTCTTTGTTTCCACTGGTTCTTAAGAAGGTTACTGTTGAACTGAGAAGCAATCAGACGAAGAAAAATAAAACATGAGACAGAGGGCTATAAATCTTAAGTTTCAGCTCCTACCAATTTATAGGGCCTGCAGCCAGTCTCAATGTCACCTCCCGTGTTCTGGAAATGATGATGCCAGCACTGATAGCCAAAGCACTTTCCACGGCTAACATTTGATGACGCTCTTATTTCTGGAAGTTTCATCTTTACCATAATAGTAAAACCAACAGCAACAATGTCAGTAAGAACAATAAAATGGAGTGGCGTAGTAATTTATGGCCTCATTATTTCATTGTCAGTCCATTGTGGAGTAATAATGGAGGTTGTTTGGGTCTTACGTGCTTTCTTTCTTTTTATGCTATGGAGGAAAAAACAATTTGTTTGCAAGTAAATTCTACTTAACTCTAGGATTTCGTGTAGGTGTGTCTGGCAAACTTGAAAGTATCTGGTCACATGACCTATGATAACTATATACAGTAGTTACAATATAAAATATTAAGTGTTTTTTTTTTTTTTTTTTTTTTTTTTTTTTTTGGCGGGACCAGGGATTGAACTCAGGCCCTTGCACTTGCCAGGAAAGTGCTTATTCCACTGAGCCATCTCCCCGACCCAATATAAAATAAGAAAGTAGAAAAAAACATGTCTTCTTACACATGTATTTCCTCAATTACACAGATGGGAGCCCTGACACTTGTTGATTCATATTTCTAGATTATCTTATTTGTATTGATTGCAAAAGAAAACATTTGTTTTCAGTATCTATAATTAAAAACATTCTGGTATTTTTTAAGAAATTTGTCTTTAAATATGTTTCTAGAACTAGTTTATAGTGACCTATATGGAGAGAAATAATATTGTTGCAAATGTTTGTCCTTTTTAAAAAAAACTACTTTAACTCAAGGAGTTTATAATAAAGAAATTATGAATGTTAAGCATATAAATGATATTAATATCATTTTTGTGTTTTGTTTATAAAGATTGCATGAAATCATTATGTAAATAAGAATCATTTTAACATTTGAAAATCTTATATAAATTATGCTATAAGTTTCCTTGTGTATCTAACCTTGGATGATTTTAAACACTTGGCTAGGCAAGAGATCTACAAGTTCCATTACACAAAGATAAGGCAACTTTAAAATCTCTGTCAAGCATGGATGTCTGCTGAATTTCTTCTAAGGAAGAGCCTGTCTTAATAGGCATATTGGTGACACTGATTATTTTACAATAGCAGAAGGGACCAAATGGTTTCCTAGGGCTGGCCAAATAGTTTATCAGATTAAAGTGCCTTTAAGCAAGCACAGGGGGCAGGGATTCGATCCCCAGGCCTGCCTTGCCACACCCACCCCTGAGGCTCACTGAGAGGGCAATTGAGACTGGGCATGGTTGCACACACCTATAATCCCAGCTTTTGGGAGATTATAAACAGGTGGATCACTATGAGTCTGATCTAGTAGTGAGACCCTGAACACCTTGTAGACACTTTCCAAAAAAAAAAAAAAAAAAAAATGATATCCTATGAGGGTTTCAATCTGTGAAGTAATGGTATGTGCTTTGTGGGCATTACTTTGTTGGCATTATGAGATTCATCACATTTCATTTGTCTAAGTCTTTGGGCCCTCTGTAATTTCCTTTTCTCTTGGTCAGGATGAATCCAGAGCCTGCATATGCTAGGCGAGGGGCCACTCAAAGCTGTATCCAGAATTTCTAGTTATATAAATGAAGGACCATTTTGCATCTGCATATACAAAATAGTTAGGATAGATATACAGCTACTTTCTATCAATTCGATGAGAAGAAAGATTTGTACTAATAGTTTTGAAAAGGATAACATGTCTGTATCTTGTGCTATAAATAACTGCTATGAAGACAACAACACACAATGTATTAATTATTGTAACCGTCCTACTAACCTGCTTTGAAACTGTCTCATTGTTATTTATTTCTCAATAAAATTAATAAAAAAGCCAATAATTTTGGACTGTCTCTATTACACAAGTAAATTCTAGAGCAGTACATCATAACTTTAAGGAACAATGGAAATAGAAGTAAGAAGCTTACTAATAAAATTATTTTCTGTTTTCTTCTTTATTTATTTGGTGCAAGGTCTCTCCATGCAATTTGGATTCAGTGATGCTCCTGGCTCAGCCTCCCCCCACTGGGATTACAGGAGCACAGCATCATGCCCAGTTACGGGGCTGGTAAAGCGTACGGTACCCAGGATTGAACTCAGATCCTTTTACTTGTCAGGTTCCTATGCTTACACTGCTGAGATATCTCCCCAGCCTTTCCTCTTTTTTGTAGCAAAACTGGAAAACAATGATAGATAAGGGAAGAGTTACCACTTTTTTTGCATTTATTTATTTATTTATTTATTTTACTCAAGAACAAATAGCAATGAGACACTTTTAAATCAAATTAGCAGGACAGATTCAATAATTAATACATTGCACACTGTTTTCATAGTGGTTTTTTGTCATACAAGGCGCACTCTTGTATTTCTGCTTACAAACACCATTAGAGCAGATATCTCTAAGCATTGAATTAAGAGAATGTAGCTGTATACCTATTTATATTTTAAAGCTGAATTATAGTACAGTTTCAATAATTAATACTTTCTGCCTTGTTATAGTACAAGAAGCTAATAGAATATCCTGTCCAAACACAATTAGTGCAAATCTTGCTTCTCATAGAACTATACAGAACTACTGCATAATTATCCTATCTGACTGGTTCTTCCTTTGTATCCCCCTTTTGTAGTTGAGTCCTAATGAAGATCGGAATTCCATTGTCATTCAATTATTAGAGGTGCCTGAACTCAACAAAAGAGTCAACACAGTCCATCAGTCCAAAATAATAGTGGGTTATCTGAAGAAGTTCTTGACTACAGCTATTACAGCTCATTTTATTATTATGGCTTTATTTTATATACCTCATTTTTATACTTTCTGCTGGATGGCTAAGACTGAGATAAAGCAAGACCTATATACCAACACATGTAGCTTTTGTATCTGATGAGGTCAGGCAAGTCCTCTCAGGGTTTATCCTGTAATCCCGAGCCTCACTCTGTAGATTCTTTGTCAGTGTCAGCCACGTGGATGAGTTATGGCCATTGCTGGACAAATTTGCTCTCTGTGAAAGCCTGAGAAAAAGTTTTCTCTGCATGTGACTCTCCTTAGGCACACTATAGATCATCTATCACATTCCTTTGTGGCTCCATAATCTTCTTGATCAGAAAATTAGGGGCACAACTGAGTTCCATGATGTGGAAGTACAGGTTCCCCTATGTCCTGAATCTTCACTGACCTTGAAAGGCTAGGGCCAAAATGTTGGCTGATCTTGCAGCCCTTCCATTTCTCCAATTTTTGATCTGTGAACTTATGTTGTTAACCATCAAGAAGAGAAGCTGATTAGTACCCTGCAACATATGCAGTTCAGTTTATGCTAACTATCTGACTAAATTCTTTTTAGTTGTTGTTATACACTTCTATTTGCATTTATTCTTCTGATTTCTTATACTAGGGAGACTACATGACATTTTCACATGTGCGTCTGGTTTATTTCACTTATGAGTACATGTTCAAATGGCATCCACTTCAATATAAATGCTTCAAGTTTATCATTCTTTATAGCTGAGTAATATCCCATTGTATAGAAATGCCACATCTTTTCAACCATCCCTCATGTGATGGGCATCTTGGTTGTTTCCAAGATTTGGCTATCACAAATTGGGCTTCTATAAAAATAGGTGCACATATATCACTATGATATGATGTTTTCTGTTCATCTGGAAAAATTCTCAGTAGGGAGATATCCAGCTTGAATGGGATTTCCAGTCCTACTTTTGTGAGGAGTCTCCACACTGATCTCCACAATGGTTGCACCAGTTTACATTCCCACCAGCAGTGGAGAAGTGTTCCCTTTTCCCCACAGCCTCTCCAATATTTGTTGTTGGTTTATTTCTTTATGATAACCATTCTTTCTGGAGTGAGATTGTATCTCAGTGTTCTTTTAACTTCCATTTCATGGATGGCTAGAGATTTGGAGCATTTTTTCATATATTTATTTGAGTCTTTAATTTCATCCTCTGAGAAGTGTGTAGTCATCATAGATGGCCATTTCTGGATTGGGTCTTTAAATTTGAGTGCCCTGAAATATCTTAATCTTTATATATTCTAGACAGAAGACCTTTCTCTGAGTGCTTAATAGTTAGGATTTTTTTGAAATTTGTGGGTTGTCTCTTCACTTTGTTGGCAATTTCTTTTGACATGCAGAAACTTTTCAAGAAGAGTTGATCCCAGTTGTTAATTCTTTCAAGTGTTTCCCGTGTGAATATATGTTTGTTCATGAACTCTTTGCCTACCCCTATGTCTTCAAGGGTTCCTCCTTCTTTCTCTTCCAGGACATTGAGTGTTTTTGCTTTAATATTTAGATCTTTAATCCATTTTGACTTTAGCTTAGTACATGGTGATAGATCTGGGTCAAGTTTTAGTTTTCAGCATGTAGAAGGCCAGTTTTTCCAGCACAATTTGTTAAAGAGGCTATCTTTCTTCCAGTTAGTGTTTGGCCCCTTTGTCAGAGATCAGGTGGCTGAATGTGTTCGCAGAGGTCTCTGTGTCTTATAATCTATTCCCTTGATCCTCAAGTCTATTCTGTTGCCAATACCATGATGATTTTCTCACAGTGGCTTTGTAGTATAATTTCAAGTCAGGAACTGTATGTAATGCTTCCTGCCTTGTCTTTGTTGCCTTGGATTACCTTTGCTATTCTAGGTCTTTTCTGGTTCCAAATAAATTTTACAAATGATTTGTCTAGGTCTGGGAGATATGTTGGTGTCAGTGATAGGAATTGCATAAATCTGTACAACAATTTTTGGAGTATGGCCATCTTCACGATGTTGGTTCTTCCTATCCAGGAGCAGGAAATATCTTTCAATTTTCTGAAATCCCGTATGATCTCTTTTCTTAGGGTTTTGTAATTTTCTGTGAAAAGGTCTTTGACTTCCTTGGTTAAGTGAATTCCAATGTATTTCATTTTCCATGGTGCTATTGTAAAAGGTGCTGTTTCTATAATTTCCTGCTCAGTATGTTTGTTATATGTGTAGAGGAATGCTATTGACTTTTGAGTGTTGAATTTTTATCCTACTTTGCTACTGAATTTCTGTATCAATTATAGTAGCTTTTTGGTGGAGTTTTTTGGGTCTTCCAAGTAAAGTATCATGTCATCTGCAAATAGTGATAATTTCACTTCTTCTTTACCTATTCTTATTCCTTTTATTTTTCCCTCTTGTGTCATGGCTATAGCTAATGATTCCAAAACTATATTGAATAGGAGAGGTGATAGAGGACATCCTTGTCTTGTGACAGATCTAAGAGTAAAAGAGTTCAGTTTTTTGCCATTCAAAATTATATTAGCTGTTGGATTGTCATAGATGGCTTTTATCAAATTGAGTTAGAGGCCTTCTATTCCAATTTTCTATAGATTTTGTACATAAATGAGTGTTGGACTTCGTCAAAAGCTTTCTCTGCATCAATTGAGATGATCATGTGGTTTTTAGATTTCAGTCTATTAATACAGTGTATTACATTTATACATTTTCAAATATTGAACCATCCTTACATCCCTGGGATGAATCCTACCTGGTCATGGTGTATGGTCTTCTTGATGATTTCCTGTATTCTATTTGTTAGGATTTTATTGAGGATTTTTGCATTTATGTTCATGAGGGTGATTTGCCTATAGTTCCCTTTTTTTGGTTGTGTATTTTCCTGGTTTTGGAATCAGTATAATACTTGCTTCCAAAAGTGATTTTGGGAGGACTGCTTCCTTTTCACCTTCATTAAAGAGTTTGAGGAGTATAGAGATTACATCTTCTATAAATTCCTTGTAGAATTCAGCTGTGAATCCATTGGGACCTCAACTTTTCTTGGTTGGCAGGCTTTTTATTACTTTTCATATTTCGTTTGCTATTTTTGACTTACTGAGAGTTCTTATGTCTTCCGGATTCAATTTTTGAAATTTGTAAATTTTGAGGAATCTGTCCATGTCTCTGTCTTCTATTCTGTGAGTGTAAAGATTCTCGAAGTTGCTACTGGTAATCTTCTGAATTTTCATTGGGTCTGTGTTTATTTCACTCTTTTCATTCCTTATTGCTTGTGTTTGAATTTTTTCTTTCCTCTTTTTGATGAGGTTAGCTAGGGGTGTATCAACTTTATTTAGTCTTTCAAAGAACCAATTTTTTGATTTGTGGATTCCTTGAACTGTTTTCCTCATCTCAATTGAATTAATTTCTTCTCTAATCTTATGATTTCTTCCTATCTTTGGGCTCTTTGTTTGGTTTGCTCTTCCTTTTCTAGATGTTAGAAGTGTAACATTAAGGTGTTTATTTGTTCTGTTTTCCTAATGTGTGTGTTCATAGCTATGATTTTTCCCTCTGAGAACTACTTTCATCACATGCCATAAATTCTGGTAAGCTGTGGTTGAATTTTTATTGAATTGTAGATATTGTTGAATTTCTTGTTTAATTTCATCTGTGATCCATTGATTGCTGAGTAAGGTGTTGTTTAATTTCCATGAATTAAGAAGATTTTTCTGCTTTCTTTTGTCATTTATTTCCAGTCTCATTGCACTGTGGTCAAGTAATATGCATGGGATAATTTTTGTTTTCTTGCAGAAACTTAAGCCTGACCTATGGACTACTATGAGGTATATTTTAGAAAATGACCTACATACAGCTGAAAAAAATGTGTATTCTGCTGTGGTTGGGTGGAACACTCTGTTTATGTCCAGTAGGTCCATTTTTTCCAAACTCTGTTTCAGTTTTGCTACTTCTTTGCTAATTTTTTGTCTAGTTGACCTATCTTTTTAAGATAAGGGGGTGTTAGGATCTCCTGTTATAATTCTGGTCTTGGATTTTTCATGTTCCTTAAGACTTGTCTTACATAGTTGGGTGCTCCTTTCTTTGTGCATAAATATTTATGAGGGTTACCTCTTGCTCTTGAATTTTTCCCCTAACCAATATATAGTGGCCTTCTTTGTGTCATTTGATAATTCTTGGTTTGAAGTTGAAACTGTCTGAGAATAGAATTGTTACTCCTGCTTTTTTCTGAGGTGCTGGGGCATGTAGCATAGTTTATCATCCTTTGACTTTAAACTTATGAATGCCTTTTTGAGTTAAGTGTGTTTCTTGTGTAACGTATATTGTTGGATTTTGTTTCCTAATCCACTGTGCCGGTCTATTTCTCCTAATTGGTGAATTTGGTCCATTTATATTGATGGTCATAATTGAAATGTGTTGACTTATGATTGTCATGATATTTACCTGCTGTTGTTTGCTCCTTTTTATCCTGTGTTTAATTGTTTGCCCTGTTTAGTGGTTTCCTTCCATTCTCATTGGTTGAGTTTTGGTCACTGTGGTCTCTCTCTAGAATGTCTTTCAGTAGCCTGTGTAGGGATAGCTTTCTCATCATGAAATTCTTTACTTGTTCTTTGTAGTGGAAGTATTTCACTTCTCCATCAAACTTGAAAGAGCATTTTGCAGGGTATAGTAGTTTGGGCTGGAATTTTTTTTCATACAGGACTTGAAGAACTCTGCTCCATGCTCTGCTCGCCTTCCTGATTTATGTAGAGAAGTTGGCTATAATTCTTATGGGTTTTCCTTTGACTATGATCTGCTTCTTTTCTCTAGCAGCTTTCAGTATACTATTCTTGTGTTGAATTTCTGGGATCTTGACTATTATTTGTCTCAGTGGGCTTTTAGTTAGGTTGAAGTTATTTAGGGTTCCCTATGCTTCTATTACCTGAACGTTGGGTTGCTTCCTCATATTTGGGGAGTTTTCTGGTATTACTTCTGCCCATATTCTTTTTATATATCATTTATATTGATGCCTTCATTCCTACTGACACCAGTTAACCTCACATTGTTCATCGTGGTGTCATCTTGCAGTTGGTGGATTATTTTTTCCTACATCCTCATTGTTTTTAAGAGTTCCTTTCTCATCTTTTCACTAGCTACACCAGTGTCCTCAAGATCTGAAACTCTGTCTACACTTTCACTCAAAATGTTTTGTAGACTCATGATTGAGATTTTAAGTTTTTCTGTATCTCTTTGACTCTGCTTCATGTGTTCTATTTCTTTTCTGTATTGCGCATTCCAGGAGTACATCATATTTCTGATCTCCTCTATGTTTTTTATGCATGTCTTTTTTAGAAGTAGCTATTAAGTCTTACTGCAGAGATTTTTCCAAATTGGATTTCCTCTATATATTTCTGGAATTGATTCTCTACTTGAGATGTTATGATTTCAAATAATTCTTTTTTTATTTCAGAAATTATTTTTGCTTTGGGTTCCTGTTTACCTTTCTGCTCTTGTTTCTTTGCTTGCAATGCTGTTAATTAATACCTTTCAGCGGGAATAGTGTTCTCTTCACTTGTTCTGGGTGGACATTGGGTTTCCCCCATATATTTCTGGATTTGATTCGTTACTTCAGATGCTATATATTTAAAAATTTCTTGTTTTATTTCAGGCATTAATTCTGGTCTGAGTTCCTCTATACCTTTCTGCTGTTGTTTCTTTGCTTCTGGCTCTGTTAATTACAGCTGAGCTAGTGTCCTCTGCACTTATTGGTGGACTTGAGGTCTAAGATTGCCTTTTGCTTCTTTGTCATTTTTCATAGCACTGACCTCTGACCTTTGGTGTAGAGCTTTGGTTCAGTTATGACCTTAGTGCATTGTGAGATTTGGGTGCCAGTCTATTAAATCTGAAATTATCCAGTCATGATTGGCCTGGATCTAGCTGTTTTGTTCAGTTCCTTTTTGCTGCAGCTCTTCTGGTACTACTGTGAGCCTGTGCTTCCCCTCTGTTATGTCCTTGTTCCAGGGAGCACTGGGGAGTGCAGAAGCACTCCCCCACACTCACCAGGCCAGGCAATGGTGGTTTAGCTGGTGGGAGATTCGGAAAAATTCTCGCTCGCTAGGTGGGCTTG
Organism: Ctenomys sociabilis; assembly: GCA_004027165.1. Taxonomy (NCBI): domain Eukaryota; kingdom Metazoa; phylum Chordata; class Mammalia; order Rodentia; family Ctenomyidae; genus Ctenomys; species Ctenomys sociabilis. The sequence goes on along the minus strand of PVKA01005661.1, from coordinate 35,814 downwards.
GAGGCCGGGGCTCCGGGGAGTTGCCGGGCAGGTCAGTCTGGGGTGTCTCAGGCTGACCACTCACTCACTTGCTCAGAGATCTTGGGGGTGAGGGCTCTGAATGAGGCCGAGCATGGGGGGAAGCCAAAGGCTCTCCCACACACTCACCAAACCTGGCTTGCTTGGATTGGGTGGCGCAAGATTCTGAAAAATTCTCACTCGCTTAACAGGCTTGGAGGCAGGGGTTCCAGGGAGTTGCCGGGCAAGTCAGTCTGGGATTTCTCATTACATTCCTATTTTAATATTTACCTCTCCACTCGTTTGGTTCAATCCTGTGAATTTGGGAACAAAAACATTTATTTTCTGTAATTTTCCTCTGATTATATTTAATATCTTCTAAGATTTGCGATTGCTAAACCATTTTGAGTCTGTCTATAACTTTTAGAAGACTTATGTTTTTTAATTTTTTTTGTTGTTGTTACATGTTTGTAGTACACTATGATTATGTTGCTTGTGGGGAGTTGGTACAGGTGCGTAATATATCAAAGTATTTTTATTCATTTATTTCCAACCTCTTCCTCCAAATCTTTTCATTTGTTGGATCTGCTTATCTTCTGAAAATATCTCTCTCCTTATTTTCTATTATTGATATTTTATTTTGTTCTTTAGTTATTTAAGTTGGTGATTTCTGCCATAAGAGAAATCATGCAATATTTAAACTGTGTGTCTGGGGCTGGGGAGATGGTTCAGTGGAATAAGCGCTTCCTTGGCAAGTGCAGGGGCCTAAGTTCAATCTCCGGTTCTGCCAAAAAAAAAAAAAAAAAAAAAAAGAAATAAACTGTTTGTCTGAATTATCTCAGTTAACATTATGGTTTCAAAGTATATCCAATTTCCTGCAACGAACTCAAGATTGTCCTTGATGAAAGACTAGTGCTCCATAGCATATAAACACCACAAATTCTTATCCACTCTTTAAAGAACATGTAGGCCTCTTCCAGATTTAGGTATTATGAGATGTGCTGCTCTGAACATAGGTATGCATATATCCCTGCAATAGGATGTTTTTAACTTTTGGACACAGACACCTGGAAGATAAATAGCTGGGAATGGAATCTGTGTCTTAAGTGTTTTGAGAAATCTCTTGAGAAATCACTGCTTTGACTTACATAGTGATTACATTAGCTTAAATTTCCATCAAGAATGTAAAGGATTCCTTTTTCCCCTGCAACCTCACCACCATTAGATTAGATTTCAAACCATTATTGTTTGAAATCTTGGTGGCAGCCATTTTGATAGAAATAAAGTGGAAACCTAGTGTTCTTTCGACTTGCATATCTGTAAAGGCCGGTGATGCTGAACATTTTTCATTTATTTTTGACCAATTAATTATTCTTTGGATATCTTTTCTATCATAAAAGAAATGCACTGCTTTTGTTACTATATGATTTTCAGGATAGTTTCTCTAGTTCTGTGAGGAATGTTACTGATAATTTGATTGGGATTATATTTAATATCTATATGAATTTTGACTGCATGGACATTTTTTGCAATATTTACTCTGCCTATCTAAGAAAATAGGATGCACTTTCATTTTCTGGCATTCTCTGAAATGTCTTTTATCAGAGTACTGTGACTGTCCTTATGGCAGTCATTTAACTTCTTTGATTGTGTTAAATTGTAAATATATAATCTGGTCCTGCCAGGAGTGGTATTTTTTTTTTAATTTCTTTCAGTGAGTTCATTGTCAGTAAACAGAAACTCTGACTAGTTTTGTATAGTGAATATCTATCCTGATATATGATTGAATTTCTTTATTAGTTCTAAGAGTGTTTTGGAAAATTTTGCAGGGGGAGGCTTCTTTACAGAAAATCATGCTGTCCACAAATATATAAAATGTAACTTCCTTCTCTGTTCTACATAGAATTTAAATTTTTGTCTTCTCTGATTCTTCTGACTAACATTTTGAGTCCTGTTTTGGACTGGAATAGCACCAATGGGCACATTTATTTTTTTCCTAATTTTAGAGGGAAACCTTTCAACTTTTTCCCATGAAGGCCTTCATCAGACTATGAGAAAATCCTTCTATATTTATTTTCTCCATGGATGTTTTTATAATGAATGAATCTTGGGTTTTGTCAATGGCCTTTTCTATATTTATTAAATAATCCTGTAAATTTTGTCCTTACTTCTGCTTAAATGATGTTTAACATTTATTCATTTATGTATAGTTATGCATATTGAATCCTCCCCCAATCCCTGCTGTAATAGCTAATGCTGTGCACTCTTTAATGATTTGTTGCATTCTTTATGCCAGTTTCACATAAATGATTTTTATCTCTTTGCTTTTTAAAGAGACTGGACTATAGTTTTTATTTTTTGTGAATTATTTTCCAGTTTTAGAATCAAAGTACTACTAACTGCCAAGAATGCCTTCCCTTTCAATTTCATTCAAGAGTGAAGTGCCCGCAAGACAGCACAGCAATGATTAGGCATGGACTGGACCAGGGTTCAATGCCCAGCACCACACAGTGCACCAACTCTGCCCCTGGGCGCCCTGAGCCTATCACCAAAAGCAAACATCATAGCACACGCCTGTAATCACATGGAGAGACTAAAAACAGGAGGATCACTATGAGTCCAAGTTGCATAGTGAGATCCTGTACCAAATATATTTTTAAAAAAAGATTTAGAGGAATATTGGTATTAGATCTTCTCCTCTAATATTCTTGTACAATTTAGCAATGATTTCATTGGGTTATGAGATTTTTTCATTCAAAGCCTTTTTGTATATTTGGCATATTTCTTATACACTGTGCATATCTGTTCTTACAGATGCATCTTATTATTTTAAATTACTGCATAATGTAACATAACACAGGAGCAACATAATCATCACCATCATCTATTCCTAGGTATTCTTTTAATATAATATAAGAATATAGAAAATGCTTATTTTGGTTTCAGCTTATCACTACAAAAGTTTTTTGCATAATGTTCACATGCCTTGGGGGAAGGTGGAAGCTGTGCACAGCACCTTGTAGTTCTTTTCTTCATTTCCCTTCCCCCTTCTCTCCCTCAACCTTGCCCTCATTTCTCTTTTCTAAAAAAAATAATGAAAAATAGTTAAAAGAAACCATTAGACAGGATACAAAATTTGGCTAAACAAAGTTACAGGAATTCAACAATGGTTGTTATGATGCATATTGTTGTCTTCAAATTAGTCGTGCAGATTACCAGGTAGAAGTATGCAAAACTGGTCAAAAAATTAAAACAGAGAGAAAAACATATTAAGCATTAATGCCTTCTTTCAATAGAACAGTAAAAATCTGCAATGCAGTTTCCTAGCTATGATATATATGTATATATTTTTTTCTTTTTCTCTTCTTTCTTTTCTCCTTTCCCTCATCCCATTTAATCTTTCACTTAGAACAGTATCTTCCTGTTCACAGAACTATTTTACCTTTCAGATTCTATTCACTCGTAAGCTCCTCCACTACGGAGACAATATGATGTGTGCATGTGTGAGTCTAATTCATTTCACTTCTGCGTCTGTGGTACACAATGTCTCCATTCTTCATGAGAAGTGTCCACACATACATATCATCACAGCTCAACTTTTTCATCTCTGTCTTGTCCTTTCCTCCACCTCTTGCTCCCCATCGTCCTTGAAAACAACTATATCCCTGATCCTTATAATTTATTTTTTAATCTCCCCCTTCATTTACCATAGTTTTCTCATATAAGAGAATCCATCAGGGCTGGGGAAATGGCTCAGTGGACTAAGTGCTTCCCTGGTAGGTGCAAGGGCCTGAATTCAATCCCTGGTTCCACAAAAAAGAAAAAGAAATCCACAGGATATTTTCTGTGTCTGACTTATTTCACTTAACATTCTGATCTCGAGGTTCATCCATCTATTTTCATATATTTTCCCCAGTGTATCTTATAGCTAAGTAGTTCCCAATTGTGTGAAAATATCACATTTTCCTCATTCATTTATGGTAGCCATCTAGGTGGATTCTAAAACCTTGTCTACTATGAAGTGTACTGCTGCAATCCTAGTCCTGTTTGAGTCGCTATAATATGATATTGTTCACTATGTGGGAAAGATACAGAAAAGAAGAATAGTTGAGTTGAATGGAATTTCTAGTTTTAGGGGTTTTTTTAATCGCCATACTGATTTCATATTGGTTGTACTAATTTAAATTCCTCCAAATAGTGTAGAAAGATTAATTTTTCCCAACAGCCTCCCCATTGTTATTATTTGATATCTTGGTGGCTCTTCTTTCTGGGTTAAGATGAGAGGCCAGTGTTTTATCAATTTGCATTTTTCTAAAGGCCTGTGATGCTGAGTATTTTTGTTGATGTTGCTTTTTTACTCACTTGTACTTCTTTATCTGTGAGATTTCTATCCTGCTTGCCCCATTTCTGACTATGTCTTTTATTTTGGGTGTCTAATTTTATATATATATATATGTGTGTGTGTGTGTGTGTGTGTGTGTGTGTGTGTGTGTGTCTTTTTCCTTTTTCTTGTGCAGAGTCTCACTGCACAGTAGTGATCTTCCTGTTTTCAGTCTCCCTACTGCAGGTATTACATGTGTGCGTCACCTTGCCTGGACACCATCGGCAGCTCAACGCATCCTATGGCCAGGCTGGTACACATGTGGTGCCAGAGATTGAACCCTGGCCCCTGTGCTTTTCTAAGAAAGCACTTAGTTCGCTGAGCTATATTGTTGGCCATAGTGCTTTAGATATTTTAGATATAAGTCCTCTCCAAGAAACCATGAACAATTTTTTCTCCATTCTATACTCTATTGGTTGTTTCTTGGGTTGTCCAAAAACTTTTTCATTTAAATATGCTACCATTTATTAATTCTCAGAAATATTTTCTTTGCTACTAGGGTTTTACTCTGAATTTTTTTTACTAATTATATCAAGAAAAAATTGCAATGAGACAGTTTCAAATCTGGTTGGTAGGAGAGTTACAGAAATAAATACATTGCATATTGTTGTCTTTGCAGTAGTCATTCATAGCACAAGATGCAGACATGTTATCCTGTCCAAACACTATTAGTACAAATCTTTCTTCTTATTGAATTAAGAGTAAGTAGCTATATATCAGTCCTAACTATTTTGTATATACAGATACAAAATGGTCCTTCATTTATATCTACTTTTTTTATTTTTGTCAGAGATAGGTATTCCATTGCCATCCAAATATTATAGGTGCATGAATTCAGCAAAATATTCCAAAATAGTCCAGTAGTACACAATAGTAGTGGGTTATCTGCAGGACTGGCAATGTCTGAATATGTTGACTTGAGCCTTCCAGAGCTCAGCATATTAACATAGCTTCACTTTTCATACCTCATTTCTACACTTTTCTGCTAGATGGTTAAGATCAAGTATTTGTTTAACTTTCACCTTTCTCATTTCTAAGTGCAAGGATTTTGGTCTTTAATAATTTTTTGTATGATTGGATAAGGGTTGCTGTATTTTGTATTTTCTTTTAAAAATACAGCTCTTTAATTCACTGATATTTTAGGGGCTGTGGAGATGGCTCAGTGGAGTAAGTGCTTCCCTGGCAAGCACAAAGGCCCCGTTCC
>PVKA01005661.1:11469-30132 GCA_004027165.1 Ctenomys sociabilis | reverse complement strand
ATTGATTATTCGAGGGAATATCATCTACTTTCCATGCATTCACTTAATTTTTTTGGTTTCTTTTGCTATTGATTTCAGTTTCATTGCACCATGATAGTATGAACAGTATAATTTCATTTTTTTTCATTAAATTAATTATGCTGTATGGGCTAGAATATGATCTATCTTGGAGAATCTCCATTTTCCATGACCTGGAAAATAACTGTTTGGGTGGAGCATACTGTATATGACTTTTCAATCGATTAGTGTGAAAATTTGCTTTATCTCTCATATTTCCTTTTTGAATTTATTAAAGTGAACTTTTTTTATAGGAATGCTTTTATCTGCATCAATTTTAAAGATAATTTTGTAGGATATACTAATCTGGAATAGTAGATAATTTTTATTTTTATTTTAAGAGCTTGAAATTCTTCACTCTAAATTCTCCTTGGGGGTTTAAATTTTGCATTGAGAAGTCTTGAGTAGCTCTAATGAGTTTATCTTTATAAATGATTCATAGCTTTTTTTCCTTATACTTTTTAAGATTTTTCTCCTTGTGTTGGACTTTGGGAACTATCTGCAGTGTGTCTTAGAGAATTTGTTTTCTGGTCATGACCATTTATGATTTACTGCATCACTAACTTATATGGTAAATTTTTGAAACATTTTATGCCATTTCACATTTTTTAATGTTCTTTTGTTGTCTTGATTTTACTTCTATTCACATTAATCTTAAATTAACTGCTTTGCTTCATCTGTCATCTGTTATGGTCTCTTGTTGTTCGCAAGGCTTCTGTGTGCAGCTGGTCACTGACATGAGCATTGCATTAATTCCGACACTCTGTTCTCACATTAGTCACTTGTGCTGCTCCTATTCCCAATAGAACTTTTAATCGACTGGATTTATATTTAATACATTCTATGGACTCAAAATATGTGTTAAAATAGTCATTTGTAGTTTTCTCTAGCTCATCTAGTTTTTTCATGGTACCTTCAATATAGTTCCTATCTGTTTTGTATCTAAACTTTATTATCAGTTTATTTATATTTTCTGTTAGCTTGCCAACTACATCATTGAATTGTTTCTAATCTCCTCTTTGATATCCCCTGTATAATTCACATGTGTGACTTTGGATTTTCCTGATGCCTCTGGGGTCAGTACTGAGACAGTTTAGAGTTTGGAGAGGTATTTAATTGCCTTGTTTATTCATGTCTCTTTTTTGTAAATTGTGTATTCTGTAACGTATGTAGGTTACAGTGGAAGGCTTTGTTCCTAAAAGACTTCATTGTTAGTCTACCTCTACTGCTTTTTTTTACCACCTCCATTAATTTTATTGGAGGAAATTCAGTATAAACGATCTAGCACCCAAGTGTCCAGAAACAGTCGAGAATGAACCACAGTATTGGTAAACATACAAAAACAGTCTGGATATTAACATGCATACAAAACATATTAAGAGCTACAAATATACCACCCTGACAATAACAATTAATGTAACAATAGCATTAGAGTCAAATGCAAATTGGAATTGACACACTGTAAGAACCAATGATGTATTACCCTTAACCATAGAAAAAGGAAATGTTATTGTTGTATAAATATTAAAATTAGCAAAATATTGACATGCAGTAAATACCTACACATTGTAACAGCTGAAGTCATACTAACAACAGTCATTGCACAAAGTGCACTTAGTATATAAAGTCAGCAAAGTGTAAGGGTTATATTCGTAATGATAGAGCGGATGAAGAGAAGCAAAATAAAAGAATTGTTTTGTGAAACTAAGAAATGGAAAATGAAAATGGAGTAGAACTAATATAGGGCTGGGACCTCAAAAAGCCAGTATAGAAGATACCTTGAAACTGTGAAAAAGACATGCACTTCTGCTGTGGGCCAAGCCTCAAGACAAAAGATGAAACAAATATAGCCACACACCTCCCTGGGGACAAACATAAATGACTGATATCTTAATAGTTATCAATCTCACTGAGGACTGGCGTGCTGAGAGGGCGATTGAGACTGAGTGTGGTGGTGCTCACCTGTAATCCCAGCTCTTGGGAGGCTATAAACAGGTGGATCACTATCAGTCCAATCTAGTAGTGAGACCATGGACACCTATAGATCCTTCCCTAGAAACATTAAAAAAAAATCCCACCGAAGAAGCCAGGAATAGTCACTAACCCAACCCCATGCAGGAAAATCCCCTACTCTATTCCTCCCTGCCTGCCAGGTAACTCTTTTCCCCATCTGATCCCCATTAAATCAATCAAATGATGGGGACAACAGCTGCACCTTGCTCCAGGCATCGCACCCCAATCCATAACAGGATCTCAGTCCTTTGCAGTACCTTTCTCTTTTCTTTTCTTTTCTTTTTTTTTTGTTTCCTCCAATCTATATTTCTTGCTTCAGAGAAATAGCATAAATATTAAAAACACAAATATTGTGTAAATTATAATACAAAAGAGCAAAAAACTGGAGGTATATGTAAGATAGAAACCCCCCAGGATGCTCAGTCTTGATTACATTTGCAGAGAGATCACATGGTTTGAGCAGTTGTACTTGTAATCTTTTTGGTTGACCATAGTTTTGTCCCTGCCCATACGCGCTTGTGAGTTCCCATGTTTCCCAAGTTGGACCTTCCTTACCTCATGGATTTACTATTTAAAACTCCCTCAGAAAGGCGGGGTCTGTCCTACTCTTAGACAGAAGCTTTCTTTCCACCAATAAACATATTCTGCTTGTAACCTCTAGTGATCCTAAAATTCATTTTTCAGTTTTAGAGAACACAAACTCATCCCAGGTAACTTTCAGGTTAAGAGTTTCATTCCCAATATCAAGAAGGAGTAGAAAAAAGTGAGACAACAAATCCTATTAAGGAATAAAGGCCAATTAGTAGAATTATATAATGATAACAGAAAAGAAAAAAAAAATAGAAGGATAAAAAAGAATCCCAAAAAAATAAACAGAAAAAAGAAGAAAAATATATAAGAAAGAAAAACAAAACCCAAGCCCTCAAAATAAAATGTATTAGAAGGAGAAAGATGAGTCAAAAACATTTGTCTATTTAAATTAGTTGCTTTCTTCCAGGGTCTGCAATTTAAAATACAATGAGTCACAGTGCTTCCTCTCGGCTTTGTGACTTGTGGGATTGGGAGATCACCCCTTGTTTCAGGAGTGCCTCTGTCTTCCCAGCTCAGGCTGAGGCAACCAGCCAAGGCAAGGCATGTCCCACCCTGGTAGAAGGGGCCAGCAGCACACATCGCTCTGTGCTGGTCATGGGCAGCAAGGTGAATGCTCTAGCACCCAGTGTTCTTAATACCATTACCTCAGGCTCAGACACCTAGGAGGCCACACAATCCGAATCTAGCTTCTCACCATGAATGGTGGATCTTTGCTCTTCTGGCCTGCCTACTGGCTGTCCTCATCTTTCTCTTGTTTATGTTTGTCTCATGGTCACCATTATAATGCTGGGAACCCCGAACTGAAGTTGTGCTGTAGTTTTGCTGTGCCTTTCTCAAAATAACTGTTGATTAAATTATTTCCCACAATATGGCAGGAGCTGTCTTGGATTCTTTCTCCAACCATGCCTTCAGTGCAAAAGGAGCAGCTTTGGAATGAACCCCACAATGTGTTTGCAGTTTGCAATGGCTGTGGCCTTTTCTTGGTGCTAGTGCTGCTGGCCTATCTGCTTTTTCTCCCTGAAGCTCCTGATGCTGTGGAGATGGGTTACCCCCCATGACAACATAGTGGAACGATACCCCCAACCTGAAAGATATGTGTGATGATATCCCAGATAAATAACCAAAGAATAAATTTTAGGAATAATGGAGGTAAAGAGCAAAATATATTTGTTGAGTGTAACAAAGCTTCTATTTGAGAGAGGGACAGAAGAGAATGTGAGTGGGCTGCCAAGGAACTTTCCTTTTCTAGGGATTTTTATAGAGCAAATTCATAAGGTGAAGCAGGTCCAAAGTGGACAACATGGGAGCTCACAAGGTGGGTATGGCATGGGAAAAACTATGGTCAGCCAATAAGATTGCAAGTACAACTGCTTGGGTAAAATTGAGTGAATCACTATCAAATGGAAAATAGCCAGCAGGCATGAATACAGAACAGGGGACTTTGCAAGTAGGTGGGTGGGTTAGGGGCTCTTCCTAGCTCTTTCAAGGTGATTGATATCTATTTAGGGTATCAATCCCTTATGTCAATCTCTAGGGTGGTGTGTGGGTGTATTTGTCTAATCTTTGTCTCAAGGTCTAGCCCACAGGAGAGGTGCCTCTCTCTCCCACAGTTGCCAAGTATCTTATCTTCTATACTGGCTCCCTGGAGGGCCCAGCTTGTCTGACTGCCTATCATATTTCTACCTAACTCAGCTGCCTGCAATGCCTGGAGTCAAAACTGGAGTCTGGAGTGTATTATTTCTTTCTTTGCACTCTGCTTCATTTCTGCAGCTTCCCTACAGTCTCTAATTTTCCTGTCAGCTACCTCCTAATTCCTGGTGATCTACTTCTTATTCTCTATCCCAACTTGGTATTTCCCAGGTGTTTGGACATCAGGCTCTATTTTGCTCCTTATCTCTACCATGTTTGCTCTTCTGTCCTGATTTCCAAAGCTAGCTTAAAAGCCACCTCTCTATCAAAGCTGTTTTGATCCTCCTAGGGCTCTAATCTTTGTCTCTTTTAAAGATCGAAGTTGTGAGAATGACATCAATATATACTTAACATTTCAAAACAGAAAAAAAACCAAATCAAAGAGCTAAAAATGCATTTTTAATTCCCCAAAATAAAAAGCTAAAGAGAAAATGACCAAGTATTAATACAACCAGAAAACAACCTGAGAGTTAAATAAATTTTGGAATCTGCACTAAATGATCACAGCTTCCTAAAAAGTACATCAATAGCGATAAGGGGTTTCAAGAGAAGAGCAGGGAGCTTCTCTGTGAACAACAGCGACTATAGAAGCAGTGGCCCTGGCTACAGCTAAGGGCACAGGGCTGCACTTCACTGTGACTCTTCCTAATCTATGGACATGGAGAGCTTTTTCACTGCAGTTGATAGAAAAAATACTGAGTAATAAGGGGAAAAATAAGTGAATAAAGTAATGCATCATTGCATGAAGAAATGTCCATTATATTTAGTATTTTTCTTTACAAAGAGTTCTTAGAGTTAAACTTTTTTATTCTAAGTTGTTCACTAATATATTTTAAAATGTTACATGTTGAGCCATGTCTGATCTGAAACGTGCTAGTAGATTAATGGGAAGTTGCTTCTTCGAGTTGTCTGGGCTTATGTCCAAGTGATGATTTCTGCCTTCCATCCATTCCTATAAATATGGAATTGCAGGCACGCATCACAAGCCTACATCTCTGAGGGACAGCTAAAGGCACAATCAATTCAAAAAACTTCAGGCAGCTCTCATTCAGGATGTTCTGCCTGATTCTTGGTACCAACCCCATCTCCAAGGGGCTCCTTCTCAAGTTTTTCCTGCAGTTTTCCCATAAGTTTCTTAGTCTTGAAAACAAAAATATTGTAACATAAACGAAACAGGTATTGACTGGGATTCAGTAAACAAGCTCCTTCCTTGCATATGAATGTAAAAGAGTCAAGTCAACCTGTGATTTTTCCATTATTAATAGAGCTATTCCTGGAAAGGTTGAGAGGAAGTGAATCAACGTCAAAATCTACACCGGTAATCAGTGTACAAAAGCTGCCCCGAGCATCAAGGGATTATTTTTCTCTTAATGTTTTCCACTTCTTAAGCTCACTTGTTAACATTGGACAAGTACGTATCTTGAATACCAATGTGTCCTCTTACCCTTGTGACGTCAATGTGAGGATAACCCACTTTCCAGCTTATAAATGTTAACCCTTAAGCAAATCATGCAGCCCATCTTGTTGTGCATTATTACGCAACTGTTATACTCAAGCCTTAAGCATATTGGAACTCTATGCTATTGTTATTTCTCTTCATTGAAGTTCCCAGCTCAATATTCTTCTATTTTTCCTATTTTTGAGCATTTAGTAATTTATTTTATCTATAGTATTCCAAAAACCTATTCTAAATGCTTGAGACCCTTCCCCTGTGGCTACTGCTACACACATTCATGGTTCACATTTACTTTACTGATTTTTAGTTCCAAAAGATATAACTGAAAAAAATACAAAGATCTGTCTTTTTTGCTTCAAAATGCATTTGCTTTGTATTGACAATTTGTAAACTGTGTTTTGGTTTTACCTAAACTTTTCAATAAAAATCATTTTCTTAATTTTCTGACCAAAATGATATATTCCTGAAAGCTCTACTAAACAGAAACATACATATTAGCCTAAATCAAATATAATTTTTATTTCATAAAATGTTAAACCTTTTATGCGAAAGTCCTATGTACTTCTCAAGATTAGCACCCATCATTCACTAATGTTATTAGTGACTTTGGCTACACCAAAAACCTCACTTTTAAATGGAAAGCCCAAAAAGAGACAGAAGTTTACAAGGGCAAACATGAAAGGAAATAATAAAGTCGTTATGATCTGAAAAAATATAATGAGGCAGCTGCAGAATACTTCCAAAGGTGATTAACACCAACTCAACAGGAAGACAAGCAAACCTACAGAGCACAATTACATTTAAATCACAAAGCACTCAGATGGATTGCCAGAGTTGAACTGCAATGACACTTTTCTGCTGTGAAAGCATGGTGGTTTTAAGGAGATGCATAGACTGGTGATTTGTTTTAATCTTGGAGTCACCATCACCTGTGTAACAGCTTTTTGAGATCCTCTATGTTTGAGTTACTATAGGAGAGAAGGAGATGGCTCAGTAGAAAAGTCACTTCTCTAGCAAGCGGAAGGGTCTGATTTCAATCCCTGTTCCACAAAAAAAAAAGTATGGTGTACTACTATGTTCATAGACTCAGTTGTTTATGTAAATGTTCTCTCCAAATTGAAATAAAGACCTTCTATTCCAATGTTACTGAGGGATTTTTATCATAAATGAGTGTTGGACTTCATCAAAATCCCTTTCTTCATCTAATGACATGATCATGTGATTTTTGAACTTTTTCAGGTAATGTGGTATAATTCATTTATTGATTTGTGTGTGTTGAGCCATCCCTGCATCCCTGGTATGAATACTATTTGGTCATGGTCTGTAATCTTTTTACATCTATATTATTTTTGACAAAGGGGCAAATGTCTTTGCTGGAGAAAGGAGAGCCTCATTAATAAACAGAGCTAGGAAAACTGGCTTTCTACACACTGAAGATTAAACTTTCATATCCCTCACCATGCCTTCAACTAAATTAGAAACTTATCAAAGATCTAAGTAGTAAAACTGAAACACTAAATCTTCTGGGACACAGAGTACATAAAACAGTTGAAGGAATTGGTACTCACAGAACTTTATGAATAAAACCCCAGTCATACAGGAAACATTACAATGAATCACCACCAGGCATCACATCATATTAAAAAGCTTTTGTATAGGAAAAAGTGACCATGAACAGAAGGAGAAGATAGGCCACACAATAAATTTAGAGGTCCAACCCCAAAATAGGCATTTGAATCAAATATACTCTTCTAAGATAACAAAGTACAGCTGCAAATAATTCAAAACTTCTATAAGTAAATGGAAGCTAGACACCATATTCATAAATGAAAGAAATCAAACTCATAGGTGTAAACATCTTATTGTCTCCCTAGTGTAAGAAACTGAAAGAGTAAATAAAATCTGGAAAGTACAATAAATATTATGAAAGGGAAACAAACTGTTCAAAAGGAAAGAACAGCTGGGATAGAGGAAAGGAGAAAAGAAAAAAAGGAAAGGAAGGGGAATATATATACACCCATGGTAGCTAAGGCAATGGTACTGCTCATTCCTATTGGTTCATTGAATGGAATAGTCAATGACTGATTTTTTTTTTTATCAGTTTTGCATGCCTATATCTGGTAATCTGAACACATTTGAAAGTAACAATATACAACACAAGAACCATTGTTCGGGCCTGGGAAATGGCTCCATAGAATAAGTGCTTCCCTGGCAAGCATAAGGGCCTGATTTCAATCCCCAGTTCTGCTAAAAAAAAAAAAGAATCATTGTAAATTTCCTGTCATCTTATTTTAAAATTACGTATCACTTCTGTGTTTTTTATTCTTTTTAGAAATATATGAAAAAATATTCAACATCACTGATAATTTGAAAAATTCAAATTAAATCAACACTGAGATTCAATCCCACCCCAGAAAAAATACATACCATCCAGAAATCAACCAATCACAAATGTTGACAAGACTGTGGAGAAAAGCACTTCTCCTTATTGGAGGGAGTGTAAATTGGGAAAACCACTATGGAAGTTAGCATGGAGATTCCTCAAAACCTAAAACTAGAGGTTCCACTTGACCTAGGGGTTCCTCTTCTAGGTATTTTCACCAAAGAGTTAAGTGCATCATACCACAGTGATATGCAAGTCATATTTAAAACAGCACAACTTATAACACTAAATCTTTGAAACAGCCTGTGAGCCCATCAGTGGATGAAATGATAAAGAAAATGTAGTTTTTATAAAGTAGAGGGACACTGTGCCATAACAAATGATAAAAGAGACATTTTGGAGTTAATGCTTGCACCTTCAGGCCATAACTTTAAATGAAATAAGTCAGATATACATATTTAAATATCACATTGTTTTTCTTGTATGGGAAACCCAGAAAGTAAATAAGCATTGAAATGGACTAGAAATTAATAAATAGGAAAAAATATTCAAATTTGCAATGTATTATTTCATCGACTCTGTATGGTTATGGTGTTTTGAAACTGTCTGATTGACATTTGTATTTCAATAAAATAAAAATAAATGGAAAAAAAAAAAAAAAAAAAAAAAAAAAAAAAAAAAAAAAAAAAAAAAAAAAAAAAAAAAAAAGAAAGGGAAATTGGGGAGAGAGAAAGAAGAGGAAGGGAATGGAAATTTTAAAAAAAGAAAACAGTAGAAAGGAAGAATTGTAAATGAAGAGGGCAAGAAGCCTTGAAAGGAAGCAAGGGGAAAAGGGTACAATGAAGTAAGCTATGTTATATACACATTCAAATTTCCTATGATGGGTGTGATCATAACGTATGTTAAAAATATTTCCATACAATTATTTTTAAGCAATGTTCCCCTGAAAGAGGTTGACTGTTGCCGGGCGTGGTGGCGCATGCCTATAATCCCAGCACTCGGGAGGCTGAGGCAGGAGGATTGTTGTGAGTTCGAGACCAGCCTGAGCTACAAAGTGAACTTAAGGCCAGCCTGAACTGCATAGTGAGAGACCCTGTCTCAAAAAAAAAAAAGAAAAAAAAAGAAAAAAAAGAGGTTGACTGTTACAAGTAAGGTGTTGTATTTTATACATTTTTATTTGGAAACTTTATTTCTGAAGGAGTGCTCAGACCAGTTTATAGATGAAGAAAAGATTTTAAATTCAAAAACTCTTATTGAAGTACATTTTCCAAAGTTTAGGATCGTTATGCCTGCTGTAACCCTAAGCTCTGGATGGAGCCAGCTACCTATGATGACTCTTCTTCATTCTTCAATGAACAAGGGGACAGGATGCACCCTCCTTCTTCTGTCCCATTTTCTGATCTCATCTAGTACCATGGAAATAAGCAAGAAGTGCTCATGGAAGTAGCCGGAACCCGACTGTCTACTCCTCACAGAACTTGAACCTCCTTCTTCATGCTTCTGGATTGTTGGCCCCATGGAGCTTTTAATTTTTATGTTCCTCAATTAGCATATCTCTGAGTATAGAACATGGTTGCCAACCTGTTGCCATGTTCTGGGAAGAAACTGTGGTGACAGAGAGGCAGTTCTTGGCTCTCTTGATATCTGTTTTGTCTAAAGCCATGGTGAAGCCCATAGGTTCCCCAGGAATGCTTTCTGTTTTATCAGTGACGTCACTCAGGCAGATAAATTCAGACCAAAATCTTTTTATTCATTCCTTGAGAGTTTGAGGATTAAACCTAGACCAGCTTTTAAGAATTTAGCAGAGTAAATCAGAAGGTAGGCAAGCTCAGGGTCCTATGGAGGTGTTACATCCATCCACAGCAATAGTCTTCCAAAGTGACACAAGATACACACCTCCTTTGGTGCATCTTCCGAACTGAGTCATGCAACAACTAGTGTGGAACTGTCCTGAGTCAGAACCTGAGGGTCTTTGTGTTCCTCACAAAGACTGAGAAGCTTACCATTCTGGGAAGATGGAAATGCTTCTGTATTCCAGAAGTCCTGGGGCAGAGAATCATCTGGAAAAACTATTGTCATCAGCTGCATGATTTCCCAGAGGTGGGATACCACAGCAGAGCTAGAGAAGTGACTGATCCAACAGTATCTCTATGGAAGACACAGCAACTTTAAGTACAGGGTCTGTCACTACTTCCCAAACCTTTACTACCCCCAGAGCAAAAGACAGTTCAGACTTAAAGTCTTCCTAAGGTGGACTTCTGGTCCATAGTAAAACATGCCTGCAAAAACAGAAGCTACAATTGACTCCTACTCCAATAGCTCTTTCTAAGAAGGGACAAATTGCTAAAAGTAAAATTGAACAAGTCTAAGACTTGAGAAACTTCTTTTTTAAATTTTTGAGGGAAACAGAAACACATACACAGAGAGAGAGAGAGAGAGAGAGAGAGAGAGAGAGAGAGAGAGAGAGAGAGAGAGATCAGAAGGGAAAATTGAAGGTATTCCTTTAAATATAATGTTTAAGGCTCATAAATATGCATGTTTTGGAGAATTCTCACTCGTTTCACTCAGAGAGCTGACAGATCTCTTGGGCCCTTCATTGTTTTATGGAGAAAATAACTCCCAACTTATTTGATGATGAATGTGCTGACTTCATGGTCTCGCACATCAAGGCATGAAGTTGTGAACCAAATGGGGAATGAGGAATTCTATTGGAAACAAGAATATGAATAGTTCCTGGTTTTCCAGAAAAGGTCTGGAGTGAGTGGCTGTTTTTCAAAGGCAATTTATGCACTATATTCATGATGTGGATATAAAGTGGGACAAATTCAAACCAATGTACAGTATTACAAGTACAATTGCTTAGTTAACATTGATCCACTAAGGAAGAAAGTCAAATAGCAAGAGTACATCCACAGAACGAAGTCATCCTTGGGGCCAGGCAGATGGCTCAGTGGAATAAGCGCTTCCCTGGCAAGCGCAAGGGCCTGAGTTCAATCCCTGGTTCCACCAAAAAAAAAAAAAAAAAAAAAAAAAAAAAAAAGTGAAAAGAACAAAGTCATCCTTGGCCAGAGATGGGAGAGTGGTCCCTATATTCTGGTCACCCACCAATCCATCTGATCCCTCTTCAGACTCACCAGACAAATCTGTGCCACTTAAGAGTCTAACGTTAAGCTGCTGTTTATCTCTAGGGGGCTTACAGACCTGGCTGTTGCATCCCCATCCTGAAAACTGACTCTTCAGATGTGTCTCTAATCAGAATGTTGATGCAGCTTCATCTTTTGCACTGGCTGTGCAAAGCTCCAGTCCCTTTTTGACCAATTATTAGTTTCTATCTAATTTAGCTGTCTACAATATAATGATAAAATGGTATAACCTTAGCTTTCAGTTTCTTCTTCTGTCTTTGTTTCCTTTTCATTTGTAGGTGAATAGACCCAATACCAACAAATTAAACAAGAAAAGGTTAATTATAGTAACAGTCTGAGGAGCTCTCAGGCCATAGACAGCTGTTTTTAAGGCCAAAGAGTATTATAGGTCATGGCAGAGGAGAAACAGTTCATGGTGTGGCAGATGGAAGCCTGCAAATAGGGAGGATTTGTTTTACATTTTTCTCCTCCTGTCTCAGCCTACCCAGTGCTGAGATTACAGGTGTTTACCACCATGTGCAGTTTCTGTGGTCAGCTCAGCACGGGGACCAGCATGGCATGCAGTCATGGGAACTGAACCTGAGTCCTTGTGCTTGTGGGGCAGGCACTTAACCTGCCCCAATATCTTCCCAGCCCCTCTTTTACTTTTAATCCACTCAGGCTACACGTTTATTGTTTTGTTGCCACCCATACCCAGGATGGGTCTTCTGTCTGCAGTAAACCCATTGAGCCTCACCTGGAACCATGCTAAACCAATCAAGAGACTGACTCAGTATCACACACACAAAGTTATTATTCTCATAAGCTAGATCCAGCCTGGTACATGGACCTTGTTCAACCCCATCTGCTCGAGTTTCTGAGCTTTGGCATCAACCACAGCCTGTTGCTACACTCTGCAGCTGCCACCTGAGCATAGGCATAATGTACAGAACACATCACATCTGCCTCTACTGCAAGCTAACAGCAAGCAACAAGCAGTGGCACAGGCCCTCTTTCTGTCCTTTGTGTTACCCAAGCCACCTGCCCTTAGGGTGGGCAGTGCTCCCACCAATGGTGAGCAAATCCTAATCCTACCCAGATCTACACCAATCACTGGACTAATTTAGTACTCACACATTTTTTTATCCCATCATCACACACTTCAGTACAGAATCACACTGAAATCTTTCAAAATCCCCATCTAAGACAACATGAAACTTTGCTGTAGGGGTGGAATCTAGACATAAACCATAGCACACATGGAACACAAGTTACATTCTAGTGTAGAAGACAGAACTCAGAATGCATGCAAACAAATACATGGATAATTATAGTGTGTGAAGAATATGATAATGGAAAAAAAGGAGAAAAGCAGGATGGATGACCTAGTTTGGAAGGATTGTCTGTACAATTTTTAAAAATCAACCCTCCATAAAGTATTCATTACCCATAAAAGAAATCAATACCACTACTGTCATAGTTTACAATGGTTATTAGGAAACATGTGTCCCTTCATGGATTTTTGTGGCGCTTTGAGTAAGCATTCAAGACACCATTATTATACAGTTTTCAGGCAATGCATTTTGTCCGAAATATGGAAAAACTGATGGGAGAAAGTGTTCCATTGCCTTAAATAGGGATCTAAGTTTTCAGTTTTTCTGTGGGATACTTAGGAACAACCCCATAATTCATAATTGTAACCCTTTTCAGTCTGGCATAAATTTATAGTTACAGCCAAATGATATCAATTTAGAGAATGCATTACAAAGTTTTGAAAAGAGATCTGTATAATTATGTGTTCATAGTCCCATCCCTTGATAGTATTAAGTTTGCTTTAAATTTCCAGGCTATGGACAGTAGCGCTATGTTGGAATTTCTTTTAACCATAATGTGGCTGCCAAATGTTGAGCTTTTCCCCTAAAAAAATATTTAATTCAGTGCAATTGCTTGGTTCATAGGTATCAGCATATATAGTCAGTTGGGGTGAGAATCCTAAGATGAGAGAAATAATCAGTTCACTTCATGTGTTTTAATGAAAAGAAGTGTTCACTGTATTCTGTTTGCTACCACAGAGGATGAGTTTATTCTGAAACTTCATTTCCTTGATCAATATCAGAATTTGAGAAAACAATGAGCTACACGAAGCTCAGAAATTTGTGACCTGGTGGGAGAGAAGATATTCAAAGTCCAGAAAAGTCATAAAGTAGAATTTGAACAATGATGCCATGTCAGAGACCCCATCAAAATATTGCCATAGACCATTCGGCCAGATTAAATATGAGAAATGTCTCTAATCTTGGAAAAATTAATGGAGGTGAGGTTAATTTTTAATTTTTTAGTTTTTTAAAGAGATTAAAAATAGTGAACAAAGCATCAGAAGCCATATAGAATTTCACTAACAAAATTATAACATGGCTGTTATATTGCATACAGTTGTCTTCAAATTAATTGTTCAGGTTACCAGAAAAGATCATGCAAAATTGGTCAAAATAATTTAAGCACTAACTGTTCCTTTAATGCAGGTGCTTATGCCATTGAGCTATTTCCCTAGCTCTTTTTTTTCAATAGACCACTAAAAAGCAGCACTGTAGTTATGTAAACTCTGCTGTGTACATACATGCATACCATTTGCTTGCCTTTTTTTAATTTGTTCTCCTTTCCTTTATCCCAGTTGTTCCTTCCCTTTGAACAGTTTCTTTTTATTTCACAGTATCTATTTTATCTTGAAGATTTTATTTATTCTTTCATGTTCTTATGCTAGAGGGAAAATATAATGGTTACACATTCAAGTCTGATTTATTTGACTTACGAATATTATTGGTGGTTGCATCCATTTACCTGTAAGTTTATCTTTCTTTATACCTGAATAATACCCAAATGTATAAAAGTATCACTTATTTTTTATTCATGTCTCAGTGGATGGGCATTTTGGTTGTTTCTAAGACAAACTAAACTGCAATAAGCATGATTGCACATGTATCGCTGTGGTGTGATGTTTTTAGTTTATTTGGAAAAATTCCCAAAAGGGAAATAGATGGCTTGAATAGGATCTTGAATCCTAGCTTTTTGAGGAATCTCCATACTTGTTTCCATAATGGTTGCACCAGCCTCCATTCCCAACAACAGTGGTGAAATGGTCCTTCTTCCCACGGGTCCAACAGCCTTTGTTATTGATTGACTTTTTGATGATACTCACTTTTTTCTTGGATGAGATAGAAGAAAATCCAAACTGCACAGAGGTAAGATTTTAAAATTGGATACAGACACAGAGAAGATGTCAGACAGAAAGCAAATTAATTCTAAATAATTATAAGAATATCTCCAAAAAAAGATACTGAAAAGTAAATATGATGAAACTCATATAAGTCAGGCTTCTCAATAAAAGAGACTTCCAGGTAGTAGGTGACATTGAAGTTTGGCTTTTAATTTTCTCCTTGTCTGCCTGTGTCTTGACATAGGTTTAAAAAAAAAGAGACAATAAACCTCACAGTAAGAAAGAGAACACCCTGAAAAATTTATATCCTCTATTTTTTTTTCCGTACACAGGATTGAACTCAGGACCTTGCATTTACCAGGTAGGTGCTTATTCTACTGAGCTGTCTCCATGGCTTTCACCCTGAAAAAATTTAGCCAGTAATGCTGGCTGATCATATTTAAGGCTCAAGTCAAGATGGTGACAGCATCTAGACTACCCAGTTTGAGAACGTTCCAGAGCCTGGGGGTGGGGAGTTGAATTCATAGAAGAAATATTAGGGAGAAATCATGGGAATTAGGGAAATAGGTTGAACAGAGTGGGAGAAGAACCCTACAGTCTGATCATATTGAGACCAAGGTATCGCAGAATCATTCTTGTAACTACTGCTGAGGACAAGTAGAACAAAGTGATTCAGAGATGAAGGGGCCAGAGCAACAGAGGGAATTAGAGCTAGGCTGATTATGGATTAGAGAGCACCAGAGCTTTGAGGAGAAGTATAACAAGGGTTCGCTTCCAGGCACCTTTTCCCAGAACTTCTTTCTAGAGAGGAAACAGATTGGAGCCCACTTGTGGTGACCAAACATTAGAAAGGCTTAGAAGAACCGTGTCCTTGTTGGCTAGCTGGCACGAAGACATTGGATGAGGCAAGCCAGAGGATCTATGGCATTCAGCTGGGGCACAGTGGCCTGCAACTCCACACAAATATTCAAAATTGACTGCCACAGTGCAAAACTCCTGGAGAGCAGTGCATGTGGCCCACAAACCTAAATGTAAAATATTTTGATGTGAAGCTGAGTCAAACCAAGAATGAAGGCTCAAAGGGTCTTTTAGATCAGGCTATCTTTCTCTCTTCCAATGCAGAGAGCACTTTTGATTTATTGCCACATGGACACACCATGGTTTGATGAAGACAAGCAAGCAAACCCCTAGAGCTCATTTACTGAATTACACCTTCCTGAAAGAGATCTGTTGAAAAGAAAGGCTAATGGAGAAAGTCATGGAATGTGCTGTAGTTGGACTTTTTAAGAGCATGAAATTTACAAAGAATTAAGAACTGTGCCGTTTACAACACTGTCTTAATATGCTAGCTGTGTACAACTTAATAGCTGGAGCTGGAGGAAGCAGAGTTTGTAAAGCATAGGTGCAAGAGAGATTATGATGACCATGTCAGTGGATTAACAGATGCATTTTATGAATGAAACAATCACACTCATACTTTGGAATGAAGAAACTGTTTCAATTACTGAATATGTCCTTTACCTAGAGACAGGCCCATGGGGGGGGGAGAGAGGAATTACAGCAACTTGATCAATTTAATCAGTCCAAAAGGTCAAACAAAGTCTAGAAATAGAAACTGCATCACCATTATAATAAATAACACAGAGCAAGCTTATCATAACAAGGTGTGGCTTTGCCACAATATTTTTAGTACTCATGTCCTGACAAGCCAATGAAAATTTGTTTTTAGTTTTTTTTTTTACTTTTTAAATTTTATTTTATTTTATTTATTTTTAATAGGACAGTTTTAATAATTAATACATTTTACATTGTTATCTTCCTAGTGGTTATCCATAGTACAAGAAACAGACCAGTTATCCTATCCAACCACTATTACTACCCATCTTTTTTCTCATAGAATTAAGCAAAGTAGCTGCATATCTATCCTAACTATTTTGTATATACACATACAAAATGGTCCTTCCTTGTATCCCTTTTTTTGTTTAGTCCTGTTAGAGATGGGTATTCTATTGGAATTTAAATATTATACGTGCTTGAATTCAGCAAAACACTCCAACACAGTCTAGCAGTCCATAACAGTGGTGGGTTATCCAGAGAAGTTATTGACTCGAGCCTTTCACAGCTCAGCGTATTAATATTGCTTTACTTTATATACCTAACTTTAACGCTTTTCTGCTAGATGGTTAAGACCAAGATAAAGCAAGACCTATATAACAAGAACTGTAACTTTTGTATTTGACAAGGTCAGTCAAGTCCCCTCAGGGTTTATTCTGTAACCCTGTACCTCACTTTGTAGATCTTTTTTCAGTGTCAGCCATGTGGATGAGTCACGGCCATTGCTTGAATCATTTCTTACTAAGGCTTTTTCTAAGTCCTTTATTTGGAGCCTAGGAATTTTGGTTATTTTCTCTTTCCTAGGACACAGTATCCAACACACACCACTTAAGGGTGGAAACATTCATTTTGACCTATGGATCACAGAGGTTTCAGTCCATATTGGATGGCTCCAAGGCAGGGTGGAATGGCAGTGCAGTATAGCAGTAGGGCATACAGGTCATGGCTGCGCAGTGGAAAGCATAAAGCATGAAGTAAGCCAGGAAAGATATGCTTCCTGCTCTGCTCTCTGTGACCCACCTTTTCCACCCAGGCCTCCCTGCCCATATCTGATTTAAATATAAATTCAATAGCAGTCCTGCCCACTGTTGTAGATGGACACAACCACTGTGGAAATCAGTGTGGACATTCCTCAAAAAAGTAGCACTAGCAGTCCCATTTGACCAAGCCATTCCCCTTCTGGGTATCGTCCCAGAGAAATTAAAAGCCAGTGAAAATTTGGAGAGCTTTGTGTACATAACTTCTAGATGCAAAGCAGCTTCATAAATATTCAAAATTCCCTACATTCCATATTTAAATTCTTATTGTATTGGCTTAGAACGCTTTGCTAAATGAGGTGTATTACTTTACAATAATGGTTACCAAGCAAATGATATTTTTAGAAAGCAAATAAATTATTTTAATAGAAACAACATAAAATAATATTTGAATGGCTAGCTTTATTCATCAATACCATTTGTTTACAGTCTATTAAAATTATTTAAAAAATGAACAAGAAAGAGTTTTTGACAAAATAAAGACAACACCTTAAAATTCAGTCTCATTCCTCCTTGTAGTTTATATGTATCAAAAGTTAAATGAAGTAACAATAAAATTGGTGCAACTAATTTTGGAGAAAAAGTAGTACAATAAGTTTTAGAACCATATTTGTAGAAGAAGTTGTAACATATCTTGAGTGAAAATCACACAGTAATCCTTATTGACCAAAAAAGAAATTGTACTCTAATTCTCTTTGGGATTAAAAGGTAGCAGCTCCTCTGTAGATACACTTGTTAGCACAGAGATCAATTACTCAATCACACCCAGTCAAATTATTCCTATTTATTCATCTGAGACTTAATGGTACCCATCAGAGTCTGCTCAGTTTTTGTCAAATTGACATAGCAACCACCCCAACCACAAGACAATCCATGAGGATGAGCCGTGACACAATCTCTACAGGTCAGTCTTCTTTTGTTACCCTTGAAACTATTTGCTATATAAGTCATCAGTTTCAACATAGTATTCCTATAGGAATAAGTAAATTTCCAACAGATTCTATATTTTTATTTTTAAAATAGAGTACACTAACTCTTCCCATTCAAAATGTCTACAGAATTCTGTAGTACAAAATAGCATATTTTTACATAAATTCAATTCTATACCAAACAATTGAAACAAGTAAATGTCTCATGAGATTGTAAATATACCCTTACTTCATGGAAATTAAACCCTCTTCACTTAATAAACCATGGGCTCAATGAACTATGTTTCAATGATTCTATATATGGTTCCAATATAAATGTTACTGTCCCCATTTTCTAAAATGTGTTAAAAAATAGTGACATGACTCCACTTTTCTTTCGTTTTAAAGAACAACCTCATATTGACAAAAAAATCAGGAATAACCAAAAGTCTGTAACTTTCTTCACTGAGTTGAGCAAAGAACAAGGAGATTATATATATATATATATATATATATATATATATATATATATATATATATATATATATATATATATATATATATATATATATATATATA
>PVKA01005661.1:0-11369 GCA_004027165.1 Ctenomys sociabilis | reverse complement strand
ATTCTTCGAGAAACTATCTATTCCCAAGAGCTGTTATCAGGGTACACAATATACCTTAAGCATTGTCATTGCAAAAAACAATCTTCTTATATTTCAATTACATTTAATTGGATGTATTCATGCAGCCCTCCAAACACAAAGAAAAATTTCAAAATATTTTAAATTTGTAGTGGAATAAATCTTTAAAAATATAATAAAAATATCAAGTATATTTATTTTCTTTTAAATTTTTTTTAAAAAATGGAAATAGAAAACAATTAGAAATCATACAGAATTTCACTGAACAAAATGATGGGAATTCAACAATGGTTGTTATATTGCATATTATCTTCAGATTAGTTGGTTGGATTACGAGATCTGTGCATGCTGGTATCCTAATGGCTATATGTCATCTAATCTTTAGAAATGCAGCAGCGCTGGTCACCACAAGCCATGCTAGGGAGGACTCCACCCAGTGTGTGTGTAAAACTTCCAACTCCTAGCACAGGGTGCCTCTCAGCACAGGGCCAGCCACGTGACTGTCAAACAGCTGTCCTGCCTAAGGTAGAGGCTAACAGCCCAGAGAGGAGGACAACCTGCCCTGCAAAGTCAGCAGCTTCAAGGATAAAGAAGGGTGAGCACACAGCACTAAGAGCCAGCCCCAAGGAAACCCACTAACAACTGAAAACAAAACAAGAACAAGAAGCAAACCAATGTGGTGCTTTACCCTGAATGTGCCTGTGTGACTCCTTTGTCATGTTACAGAGTGGGGGGAAAAGTCTAGCTCTGTGCTGGCCTATTGCCAGAGAATTTAATCTGTCACCATTTGGTGAAGGGATTGATCATGTGAGACTGAGTCACATAACACCTACCCTCTAGATTCACTCCTGCACTGAAGGGTTACCCAAGCACAGTGATTGAATGAGAGGCATGAGACAAAACAGGCAGAGTGAGAGTTAGACATAGCTCCTCCCTGATTCCCTGAGAAGTTTAAGCTCAGGTCAGAAGAAAAACCATGTCTGTATTCTCCTGTAGGAGTTCAGAGTCAGCAGGTCTGGCTTTCAAAGGTGGCTGCATCTGAAGACGATGGCACTGAGTCCAGAGGTCTTTTGCCTGTATTTAGAGGGCACCATGGTACAATGGGAGGAGCCCAGGGAAATGGCTCAGTGAAATAAGCACTTCCCTAGCAAGCATAAGGGCCTGAGTTCAATCCTTGGCTCTGCCATAAAAAAAAGGAGGGATATAAATCAGCTTGGACAGGTGCTGTGGACTTAGGTTCTTAGACAGATAGACCTCTTGAGTACAGGGGGTCAGATCAGAAATCCAGAGGTTATAAACCAGAATGGAGAGGACTGTGACCCCTAAGACACCAAGCCCTGTGGGGTTTCTTTACCACCTTTTCTGTATGGGTTTTTCTTTTTCTTTTCTGCAGTATTGACATTTTGATTTCCCAATTTCCTTGCCCTGTTTTTTTTTTCAATATTATCTTTATTTGTTTGAATAAGTTCACTTTTTTCCTCTGTCCGTTTCCTTTTCCTGCTTTCCTTTAATTTGTTGCTTTACCAATTTTTCTCCTTTAGTTTACTTTCCAAATTTATTTAGCCTTTTCTTTTACTTTCATCCAATACTACTAATTTTCTTTTGCTTCTTAATTTAAGTTTGTATTTACTGTTATTTCTATGATTATAAGTGTAACCATTAAAATATAAATTTACAGATAGTTAAATACATGGCACCATGGATGAACAGAATCATGTTTTTAATGGAGGTAATTTGTTGTATTAAGTAGATATTCATCACAGATCAATATCTGTTTTTTATTAGAGTTTGTATTAAAGCTCTAGTTCCATTTTCTATGGTGAGCATGGTCCATTATTTGTCTTTATGATGTGTAAATATTCAACTTGCTTTTGAAGATACTGTTGTTGATTTTACTACTTTAGGCAAAGTGACATAGTTGTCATTATACTTTGGTTTTGTCCGGATGTGAATATCTGAATTGCCTAGGGATTATGGACAATATTACAGCTATTCCTGAAGAACTTGGTACAGAGTCAAAGTCCAAAGGTTACCTATCCCAAGCAAACATCTTTGAAAAGTAGGCTTTGTCTATAGAGGTATCCATGCTAGCAATAAAAATACCAATTATAATCCATCCATAAGACTCTCAACAGAAAATAAACCAAAAAAAGAAACATGAGAAAAGAGGACTACAAAGCATCTTCAAAAAGAATCAGCTTAGATGAAGCAAATTGGGAGAGGAGTGAAACAGTGGAGACAAAATGAAAATTTACACAGATGGAATATCTGAAAAGATAACAGTGCTAATAAAACAGATCAATAAAGTTTTTGGTGAACTCAAGTTATGCTATTATTGTCTCCTAGTTATTAAAAAAGAAAGTTTGTTCCAATGTCAATTGGATAAATTTTTATGTCCAAATCTTGTATTCTGAGCAACTACTTTAAGGATAACAACATGCAATATACTAACAATTGCTATTTTTCTATTATTTTGTTATGAAATTTATTTATTTATTTATTTATTTATTTATTTATTTATTTATTTTTTTTGCAGAACTGGGACCCATGTGCTTGCCAGGGAAGCACTTAATCTACTGAGTCATCTCCTTGGCCCTTATGAAATTGAGTCTCACTTTGTTTTCCTCAAAAAAGATAAAAGTAAACAGTAAAATCAATGAAAGAAACAATAGGTAATAATAGGGAAGACACTAATAAAATAGTATCAGAGATCAAGAAAGATATATAGCATAGAAAAGAATTGGAAGGTATAAATTGTTCTGGAGTGAAACCAAGGTTAAAAATCCTATAAAAAGTAAGATCAATAGAATGTCAGATCTACAGGGCAAGCTGTGGTTGATGGTCAATTAATGAAAGACAACTCAAAAAATGGAGTCCATGAAAAATGAATCCAAAGGCTTCCACAAAGACTAATTCAAGGTTAATTGGAATAAAAGAAAAATCAAAAGATAGTACTCGGGGCATGGAAACCCATTTAAATGAACAATAGCAAGAAAGCTTCCAAACATTAAAAAGCATTTAACTTACAGGTAAGTGAAGCATATGCAACCCTAAATAATGCACTCTCAGAAAAATAACAACCTTCAGGACATCTGAAGGTCAAAACTACCAGAAATACCATACAAAAGCAGGTTTTTTTTTTTTTTGTTTGTTTTTTTGGTTTTTTTTGAACTGGGGATTGAACTCAGTCCCTCCAGCACTTATTCTACTGAGCCATCTCCACAGCCCCAAGAACAGGTTCTTAAAAGCTGTTGGAGAAGAGCAATAAATGTCTTATACAGGAAAACATCAAATTTCAGAATATTCTCAATACAAATCCAAAAAGTTGAAGTGAGCTTAGAGTGAAATATTCTAAGCCCTAAAAGGAAGCAACTTGCAAACCAGACCGATGTGTCCTACTAAGTTGTCTTCTAAATTAGCCGGGCGTGGTGGCGCATGCCTGTAATCCCAGCACTCGGGAGGCTGAGGCAGGAGGATTGTTGTGAGTTCGAGACCAGCCTGAGCTACAAAGTGAGCTTAAGGCCAGCCTGAACTGCATAGTGAGACTCTGTCTCAAAAAGACAAAAAAAAAAAAAAAAGTTGTCTTCTAAATTGATGGAGAAAGATTTTTTGATGATAAATAGCACCTAAAAAGCTAATGATCAGAAAATCAGGACTCAAAAATATTTTTGAGAATATCCTAGAAAGAGACAATAAAACTATAATAAATACCAAACAACCAATTGAATGATGCAGCAGGGAGAATGAGGCATTAAATAGAAAGAAAAGAAAAAAAACAACAACAGGAAAATGACACAATAACAAAAATCAACACCCATCAGTTAAATCATCAGTGCACATAGTCTCACTTCATCTTGAAAAGACACAAACTAGCAGACTGTATTAAGGAATTAGAGCCAATAATATGCTGTATACATGAAATACATTTAGCTGAAAAGGAAATTCATCTACTGAAAGTCATGCAACAGTAAAGTATTTCATGCATTAGAAACCTGAAAACAAACAAGAGTAGCTGTTCTGTTTTCACACAAACCAGAATTAAGCCAAAACTAATGAGACGAGGCAAAGAAGGTCACTATGTATTTGTGAAGAGGATCACTGAACAAGGTTAGAAGTAACAGTCATAAACATATATTCACCAAACAATAGCACATGCAACTTCATAAAAGAAACACTGCTAGAGTTAAAAGGTCACATGAATAGCTGCACAACTATAGCATGGAGCCTGAGTATCCCACTATCACAAACGGACAGGTTCAAAGACAAAGTAAATCAACCAAGAAGTGTCACAATTGAACAAAACCTTTGAATAAATGGATCTGGCTTAATAGATATGCACAGTGGAAAAGGGGTCTCTTTCCCACTGTGCTACCAGCATTTGTTATTGACTGACCTCTTGGTCATATCTATTCTTTCAGGTGTGAGATGGAATCTCAATGATGTTTTAATTTGAATCTCTTGAATGACCAGTAACTTTGAATATGTTTTCATATATTTATTTGGCTTTTGTATTTCTTCACCTGAGATATGTTTGTTCATTTCAGACACCCATTTTTGGATTTGATCTTTAAATATAGACTACATGGTTTTGTTGGGTCCTTTTATATAAATATAGATCCTTTGTTTAAGGATCAGTTGCCATTTTTTTCCTGTTTTGAGGAGATTTTTCTTCACTCTGATGAAGTGCATTTCTAATGCACTCTTTTGTTGTGCAAAACCTTTTAAAAAATAAGTTCCTTGTGATTCTTTGCTATATATTATGTAATTAGGATTTTATTCATAAAGTCTTTGCCTGCATCTGTGTCTTTAAGAATTCTATGCTACCTTTCAGCAGATACAATGTTTCTATTTTAATATTTAGACATATGATCCATTCTGATTTTAGAGAAGCTCATGGTGAGAGATACAAGTCTAGTTTTAATCTTTGACTTTTGGAAAGCTATTTTTTTCAGTACTATTTATTGAAGAGGCTGTCCTTCTTCCATGAAAAGTGTTTGGCGCTTTCTTGAGTAGAAGGTAGCTGAGTAAGTTTGGAGTGGTTTCTGCTACTTCTAGCCTGTTCCATTAATCACTAGATATTTTCTCTGTTTTCTTGTTTCTTTCATCACTATATCTTTGTAGTATAATTTCAAGTTGGAGACTGTGATGCCCCCTACCTTGTTGCTGAGAATTGCTTCTACTATTCTAGGTCTCTTCTGGTTGCAATTAATTTCAGCATGTTTTTATTATTCTGCGAGAGTATAATATTGAAGTTTTGGGCTTACATTAAATCCCAACAATATTGGGAGTATATTGATTCTTCCTACCCAAGAACAATTGATGTATTTCCATTTCCTGATACTGTCCTTGACCTACTTTTGTCAACTATACTTTACAACGTAAAGTTCTTTTGGATTGATTTCTAAGCATTTCATTTGTTTAAATGCTATTGCAAAAATTGTGACTTCAGTAATTTATCTCATTGAATTTGTTATTTATGGACAGTGATGTTGTTGCTTTTTGAGTTTGGACTTTGTATCCATCTATGGTACTGAATTTGCTTATAAAATGTAGAAAATTTTGGTGGGGATTTTGGGGTTGACTATGCAGAACATCATGACATCAGCCAGGATGGTAACTGGTAGGAGTGTAGACTTGTGTGACTATTATGGAAAGCAGTATGGAGGTTCCTCAAAAAATTAGAACTAGAAGTCCTATTAGACCCAGCTATTTCCCTTATTGGAATCTTCTGAAAGAATGAAAAGCCTCACATAACAGTGATATATGCACACCATGTTTATAGAAGCACAGTTTGTATTAGCTAAATTGTGGAAACAGCCTAAATTCTCATCAACCGAATGGTAAAGAAGATGTGCTTTTTTAGTACAATGGAGTACTACTTGGCTGTAAAGAAGGGTAAACTTGAGACATTTCTACATAAATTCATGCACTTCGGATTTGTTAAGTGAAATAAATCAGACACACATATTCAAATATCACTTAGTTTCTTTTGTGTGAGAAATCAAGAGGGTAAATGAGCAAATATATAATAGAATTGTGAACTAGGAAGAATGTGTAAAAATGGTAAGAGAAAATAGGGAGTAAAAGGATGAAAGGAATGAGGGGAAAAGAAAAAGAGAATAGAAGCAGAAAAATGGAAGCAAAGCTTTATTTTATTTAGTAAAGGAAAGGGAAAGAGGAGTTAAAAGGAGCGGAGACAAATGTAAAAAGTAGAAGAATCAAGATGCATCCTGTGCAGGTCCAAGTTTCCTATGATGGATGTTATCATTGTGTACACCTAAAACATACCAGTAAAATTAATTTTTAAAAATAGAAATATGCGGAGTGTTCCACCTAACAGCAGCATACATGTTCTTCTTGGCAGCATATGAACTTTCTCAAAACAAGGCCACATGTAAAAAAGAAGACATACTGAATCAAATCAAACACGTTGGCATGTCATCATGCTCACTATAATCGTAATGTAGTGAACACAGATCAGTGGCAAAGGAAAGCACCCAAATTATGCAAAGTTTTGGAAATTAAGCAATGCAATTTTGAACTGTGAAAGAATCATAGGTGAAATCCAGAAAAGAATAAGGCAGTTTTGAGAGTTAAAAGAGTTAGTACTACATATCAGAATTTATGAGGTGCAATAAATGCAATTTAAGAACAAAGTATATAACTGTGAAAGTCCACATGAAAAAGTAGAGTGAGCTTAAATAAATAGCCTAATGATACACTTAAAATCCCAAATAAAAAAAGACCAGTTCAAATACAGAGGAAGAAAATTATACCAATCAAAGCAGAAATTAATGAATTGTCAACTAAAAAAAACAAACAGTAGAATCAATGAACTGAAGATTTAGTTCTTTGACACAATAAACAAAATAGACAATTACCCAGTCTTATCCCAAAAAGGAAAATAGACAAAAAAAAATCAATGCAATGAAAAACTTGCAACCACAAAGAACACTGTTAAAACCCAGAATGTTGTACCAATTACATCACAAACCTGTACATCAATAAGTTGAAAGGCTCTAAAGAAATGGAAAGACTCCTAGACACACGAGAATTATCAGACTGAAGTAAGAAGACTGAAGAGCCCTAAATTATCCAGTGACAGACAATGAAACTGAAGCATTAGGAAATGCCTACCAACACTGAAAACCCAGGAACTGATGGACTAACTGTCAAATTCTAGAAGAACTTCAGAAATATGAAATGCTAGAACACCTCATGTTCTTAAATGAGATTGAACAGGAAGGCATAATCTCCTTGTTATTCCTGACCCCTAGATTTATGCTGATTCAAAAACCAAATAGGGATCCAAAGCAAAAAGGAAATGACACCTCCATGAACATAATGCAAAAATACCCAACAAGATACTATCAAATGCAGTGCAACAAGTAATCAAAAACAGCATACAAGTAAGCTTCATGTAAAGGTTTCAAGGATGGTTCAACATATACAAAGCAATGAATAGAATTCACCACATACACAGAAGTAAATAAAAAAGTCCATGGTCATGTCAATAAACATAGGAAGTGGCTTTGACAAAATTCAAAGTTCAATCATGATTAAAACTCTGAAGAAAGTATATACAAGGCACCTTATCTTAATCTGATAGAAGCCATTTATGACTAACATAATTCCAACATAATATTAAATAGGGAAGACTGAAAGCTGTTCTTCTATCAGGAGGTAAACAATGATGTCCACTATCACCACTCTTGTTTAACGTAGTGCTCAAAACATTAACCAGAGCAATAAGGCAAGAGAAAGAAAAAAGCTTGTATAGAAAATGAAGAAATCAAATTATCATTTACTTACAGATCACATGTTTTTCCACTTAAAAGGCATAAAAATTTCCACAAATTGAAGTAATAACAAATTGAGTGATGTAGCTGGATATAAAATCAACACACGATTAATAGGATTCATCCACCCTAGCAATGAACTCACAGAAAAAGTAATTAGAAAACAATGCCATTCACAGTAGCATTAAGAAAATTTAGTCTTTTGTCTGGAAATGCCATCTTTCAGTAATTCGCCAAAATAACTAACACAAAGGGCAAGAGAATGGGGACCTGGTGTATGTTTTCCAGGCCTTTTAGAAACATGGGGTTGTTCCTTTGGCCACACACATGTAAATCCACAAAACAGTGATATAGTAGACATCCAGGGAATGGATACTGTTCAAAAAGGAATGCCTCACAAATCTTACCATGGAAAAATGGGAAGAGTCTACACCATTACCCAGCACACTGCTGGCATTGTTGTAAACAAGCAAGTTAAGAGCAAGATACTTGCCAAGAGGATTAATGTGCATATTGAGCATATTAAACACTCAAAAAGCCATAATAGCTTCCTGAAATGTGTCAAGGAAAATGATCAGAAAAAGAAGGAAGCCAAAGAGAAAGGTACCTGGGTTCAACTGAAGCACCAGCCTGCCCCTCCCAGAGGAGCACACTCTGTAAAGACCAATAGAAAGAACCTGAGTTGTTGGAACCTATTCCCTATGAATTCATGACATAAACTGGAGATGTTGCTCTGTCCTTTACCACCCAATTGGCAGCTTAAGTGTTCTAGGTCCTACATAAAATGAAATCATTCTGTGTTCTAAGGGTGCTTTTCTTAGTTGAACAGGTATGTGGTGCCTTCTTGCCTCAGAAATATTTGCAGCAGATTTTCATTGTACCTAGTAATTGTGTGTAGTCTTTACTCTTCATGTTTTCCTTGCTGAAAGATATTGTTGAGGTATGGTACAAGTTTACACCCAAATATTCAAATATTTATAAAATATTTATATTGGCTTGAAGATCCTGTATATCGGCACGGGGAAAAGATGTATCAAAATAAATGGAAGTCACATCAGAAACAAATGTAAGTGCATTTCAGTTAAATAAATTGTTTAAAGCAAAAAAAAAAAAAAAAGAAAAGAAAATTTAAATTCTAAGTCATTAACCTAAAAATTTAGTAAAGTTATATAATTCTGGAAAATGATATCACATAGCACATTAGAAAAATGGGAAGATATCCTATGTTTCTATATAGCCAGAGTCAATATAATCAAAATGACTATACTTCCTGAACTGATATACAGATTTAATATAATCACAATCAAAATAGCAACAGCACTCCTAATAGATCTGGAGTAGTTCATCCAATAGTTCAAATGGAACTATAACAGACGACAGCAAAGCAATAAGTATCACAGTTACAGACATGCAGCTCTGTGATAGAAATAGCATGCTGTTCCCACAAACACAGAAATTTGGATCAATGAAACACAATAGAGGAAGTAGAAACATCCCCAGACATATTTAACTACCTTCTCTTTGACAGAAGAACCCAAAATATAAACTGTAGGAAAAGCAGCCCTTTTAGTAAATAAGATGTCCACACACAAAAGCAACCGAGTCTAGGCTCATCCATCACACCACGTTCTAAGCTAAAATAAAAATGGCATCGAAGAATTAAATGGTAAAAGAGAAACATTTAATCTTCTGGGAGATAAAATAGTTAGTCTTGAAGGCATGTAAAAGTGAGTACTTGCAGAGCAGAACCCCAGTTGCACAAGAAGCAACCCCATGAATTAACAAATGGAATTATATCAAATTAAAAATTTCTGTATATCAAAGCCAACAACCAACAATGGAGGAACAAGCTACAGAATGGAAAAATGATTGGCAGCTATTCATCCAACAAAGGCTCATGTCTAGAATATGTAAACAACTAAAAAGTAGATTCACAGAAAATAAAAGCCACAGTCAAAAAATCAGCAATTGACATGGATAGGCACCAGAAAAAACAGCCAATAAATACATGAAACAATGTTCCACATTACTGGCTATTAAAGTTCCATACATGTGAAAGAGATATTAGTAACCTCCCAAAAATTCTAAACAACCACCTTATACAAATTATCATGAGCAATTCTTTCTCACACTGAACATTGTATTTTTGATGGGCATGTACAATCACTATGACACATGTATGGACACATCTCAATACCCTAAAAGTAGCTATTTTATTTGATCTAGCAATTTCCTTTCTAGGTACTTTCCTGAAGATATTAATGTCATCACTTACAGTGATAAATGCATACATAGATATGCTTAGAGCAGTATGATTTATAATAGTTAAATCATGGATGCAATTCTGTGGAGACTTAAAGTTTAATATTTCAATATTTGATGGAATATACCTGTTCCATGTTATGCCTAAGATGTTTGATATTCAGACAGATAGTGATGTCAAGCTCAACTGCCTATGTTGTATGGTGAAAATAATAAGCCTCTCTTCTGGAGGGTTAACAACCTAGGTTTACAGTCTAAAAATTAGAGAAAAAGAAGGTCTGCAAGGACAGCCAACATTTTGGCCCTAACCTTTAAAGGTCAATTAAGACTAAGGATGTATGAGAACCTGTACTATAACATCATGCAACTCAGTTGTGTCCCAAATTTTCTGACCAAGGAGCTTATGAGGCCAAAGAGGAACGTGATCAATGATGTAGAGTGTGCCTAAGGAGAGTCACATGGAGAGAAAACTTTCTCTCAGGCTTTCACAGGGGGCAAATTGGTCAAGCAATGGCTGGGACTCATTCACATGGCTGACCCTGATAAAAGATCTACAAATTGTGGTACAGGGTTTCAGAATAAATCCTGAGGACTCACTTTAATTAGAAACAAAAGCTATAATTCTTGTTACATAACTCTTGCTTTATCTTGGTCTTAACCATCCAGCAGAAAAGACTAGAAATGAAGTATAAAAAGGATGACACAGACAAAGGAACTACAGAATAATGTACAGGACTACAAGATAAACCCTGAGAGGACTTCAATGACCACATAGGAAATATAAAGTTCTTGTGTTGGTATATAAGTTTTGATCTACCTAAGTCTTAACCATCCAGCAGAAAAGTATAAAAGTATAAAAATGAAGTATACATCGTGAGCCCATAATATTAAGCTGAGCTGTAAATGGATATGGTAGACAATTTCTTTGAATAACTCACTATGGTTGCAGAATACTGGACTGTGTTGGACTGTGGTGTCGAGTTCAAGCACCTAAGTTAGTTGAATGTCAATGGAGTGCCCATTTTTGACAGGTGTAGACAAAGGAAGGGTTGTAGAAAGAAAAAATCATGATGTGTGTGTTTAGACAATATAGTTGGGATAGATAACGCTGTGCTTCTACATAATTCTATGAGAGGCAAGATCTGCACTAATGGTGGTTGGACAGGATATTATGTCGGCTTTTAGTACTATGGTCATCCACTAGGTAAATAATTATTGAATTTTTGATATAATTCAGGTATAAAAAATAAGATAAGTAAGCAACTACACTCTTAATTCACTGATAAGAGA